>OZ007496.1:89286444-89551444 GCA_963931805.1 Microdon myrmicae | reverse complement strand
TTACAATAGGTTCCAATGACTCCTCTTTTTTGTTCCTACATACTGCATCAATTTTGATTGTGATCGCACTTATGCAATGTGTTCCAGTATGCATCGACAGATACTTTTCAAATTATATCCTCCGCACTAACTGCAGAAACAAGTGAAGATATTAATAAGTGTAAGCCTTAACTGCGTCCCTTACATGTATAACAGCCCCCCCCCCCCTGTTTTGTTGGAAGAATCATTGGACCTTTTTTCCAAAAATGATTGGGAAATTTTCGGGTCAACGTTGGCATTACTGTGCAATGTCAACATACTTTTTTTTAGCGATAATGGGATGCTATCGATATGGACAATGTGTGGCTTAAACACGATGGCATTACATGCTACACAGCTCTTGCCACCATGCATTTATTGAATGAGAAGTTTGCTGGTATCATATTCTCTAAAGAAATATATGAATTTTATACTCATTTTAATTTTGACAACAATTCACCAATTGACGGATGATATAACAATGCATAATGCCGAGATTAAATATATTGTTTCCTAAACATTTTCCTAAGGTATTCAATTATCTGACAATTTTGCATTATAGTAAAAAGCAGCACGCCACCCGTGGTCGGAGCAGTGTCCCAGTAGTCATTTTCATTGTTCATTTTTAAAACATTTTTTTATTTTTCTTTTTATATTCTTATTTTCTAAATTAAAGGCTAGACAAAAAATGCTTAAATTCTAGCTTAATTATCTTATATAATAACTTACTGGTCCTTCGCAGACGCTCTAAGCTAAACATTACTTAACATTTGTTTAATTTGCCTTTCGGCGACAGAACTTTGTGGCAGTACTGATAATTAGTTGAAATACAAAGAAAAATTTGAAAAACTTTGTCAATTTTTTTTTTAAATTAAAAATTTAATTAAATTAAAATTTAACTTACTTAACTTACCTACTTTTTTTTTTTGTTTTTTTTTTTTATGTAAAAGCACTTAACCTAACTTAACTTAAATCTTATACTACCCTAATTCTAGAAAAGCTAAGTCTATGTAAGCTAGCTGATGATACCATGATTCTATACCGACTTTGGTCTCCAGGTCTTTATATGCCATTCAACCACCAGAACTGTTGACGCTGTCTAATACTATCGTCCCGGTCTCTGTGGGAGATAGTCCTACTGAAGCGCAGGGGCTCTTCTTCGGTGCGCGTTACTTCCCGGTCGTAGCACAATCGCCCGTCTACAGATGATCTACTTACATGATAGATCAGCGGAATTCCGGATCTATCCTGTATAAGCCCTTTCATATCCAAGTCAAGGAACGCCTCTGGTGGAGCAAAGCCGTTGCGACGCACGCTCTCATAGTACAAGGTGTTTGGATAATAGGCCCCGAAAATTAGGTCATTGGACGAGCTTATTTCTCTCGCAATATGTCCTCTGATTAATTTAATCATAAAATTATCCACCCTATTTATGCAGGCTTCCTTATATAAAGTCTCATTTGAGTAGTACTTTTTATAGTCCGATTCCGGTGTCCGATATAATCTGAGACAGGTTCTCAGACACTTCCTTTCGAACACCCGAATCTTTTCCATCAAATTTGGACCTATGTTAAACCATACTGGACAGCCATATATGAGCATTGGCCTGATTAGCGTCATGTAGCATATGACTTTTACCCTGCTGTCAAGTTGGCTACTGTGAAATAGCCTCCTTGTCATAGCAAAAGTTTTCCTCGCTTTGAGCAAAGCAGCCTCTACATGTCTGTTGAAATACAGATATTGGTCTAGCCAGATGCCCAGGTATTTAACTAAACTCTTGGTTTCCAGTTTATCTCCATGCGGTCCCACGATAACTAGCTTTCGCCAGTTTTTCCTTGTGTCGTACGTGGCTTTATATAATGGAGTTCTAAATAGGATGGCTTCACATTTCTGGAAGTTGATCTTAAGTTTCCAGTCATCGCAATAGCGCTGCACTTTGTTGAAGTCTCGCTGTATTAACCTATTTATGATCGCAACTTTCGGAGCTGTTCTGTAAATTATGAGATCGTCTGCGTACGCAATAGCCTGCGGAAGTGCATCTAATAAGTCGCTAATGTAAATGTTAAAAAGAATCGGAGAGAGTACCGCGCCCTGCTGCAAGCCATTCTTGGTATTATACGTTTTATTAGAGGTCACATTACCACTTTTGACCACGAACCCCCTGTCCTTTAACATATCGTAAAGTACATATAGTACAGGCTTATGTATGCCATGTCTGACCAGTTTGTAATACAACCCTTCGATCCAGACGGTATCAAAGGCTGTTTCCAAGTCGATCAGACAGGCACCTGTGCATTGGTTCCTACATTTATTCCATTGTATGTCGGAGACCAGTTTAGCTGCGGCATGTGTGGTTTCATGACCCGCCTTAAAGCCAAACTGGTTATTTGGAATAATGCTGTTGTGGCTACCCATTTTACCAGAGCTTTGTTAATGGTTTTTTCAAATACTTTACTGATGCTTGGGAGTAAACTTATCGAACGCATGTTCATTGGGTTTGTACAGTCTTTGCCCTTTTTTGCGATGGGCTGAATGATAGCCGTTTTCCAACGCGCGGCATAATATGCATTATTCAACGCGTTGTTAAACAGGACCGTGTATATATCTATTGCCATTGGGGGCAGGTTCTTGAGTACGATGTTAGGTACTCCATCTATTCCCACTGACTTTTTGCTTCTTAATGAGTCGAAGATACTCTGGATTCCTTCCCTTGTTATTAGAAGGCTATTAGCCACTACACCATTGGCATTAATGTCAATTGACAGATTATCTTCACTGAATTAGGTAAAACCCGGATTCTCCGATTGCCAAAGTGAAATTTCATTCCGGAGGTGCAGGTGATTGAGTAGAACTCTGTCCTCCAGGTCGTGATTTCGGTGAATGCTTTCATTCACCTTGTACATTTCCTGAAAGACAGCTCTCACAGCGTTCACCTTTTCCAAAGGATCTTCGATCACGAAGAGCTCACTTTTGAACATCGCGTTCTCTGCATCTATGCCAATGTTGGTTAGCAGCTGCTTGTTTACCTGAGTACGTGGGATTTGGAGACACTGAATCTCGTTTTGATTATTTCTCCTGAATATTTTATTTATTTGTGGGAACATATTCGGGTTATTAGTTTTTATAGCTCGAATTCTGTTGTTCCAATACAAATTTGTTGCTAATCTATAATTAGCTTTAAGTAATTGTTGGCGGTTTTTTAATCGGGATTTCAGTGATATTATCTCCTGGTCTTGTCTGTCTGTAAACTGTCTGTGTAATTGTTTTAATTTCGATAGTAGTCTGCTCTTTTTCTTATGGAGTGCGTTTATTGTTGCGTTTCTATACATGTTAGTGTGATCTGTAACTGTTGTTTTGGGAATTGTTTTGTCCATTGTTCGTTTTACGGTTTCGTCCATTTGTTGAATGTATTTGTCGATTTCGACATTAGTCAGGTTTCTGTTTACTGGCAGATTAAAGTCATTCGAACGAAGTTCTCTTGTTAATGATCTGGTGAACCGCGGCCATCGCATTGCCCCGTAGTTATAGGGTTGCGGGATCACGAATTCCTCCAGATCTGCGAGCTCGTTCGGAAGCTCTATTACTGCCGTGAATGCACAGTGGTCACTATCGTATTCAATTGTCCGTAAACAGTTTGTGTTTCGTCTATTGGTGTTAAGTAATCTCAGTCGTGAGTCGATTAGCAAGATATCTAAGAACGATCTACCTCTAGGGAACGATGGATATTCGGTAGCTAGCAGGTCAGTTCTATATTCAATATGATCTAACCAGCCAGCCAACTGATTTCCTCTGGCATTAGATATATAATTTCCCCAATTTCTATGCTTGGCGTTCATATCTCCCCCTAGGATAAAGTAGATTTTGCCCAGGTGCAATTGTAAGCATCGGAAGAGAGTCTCGAGCTCTGCTATAAATAGATTATGTTGGTGCTCCTCAGGTGCGTAGACCGCAATCGCATACAAACCCCTTCCTTGCTGACGGGGTATGCGTACGATACAGACTTCCAGCACCCGTAACCTGCGCACTTCTCCACTATATATAACTTTATGAGGGATCCCTTTTTTAATAAAGGTTGCGACACCTCCCCCTTGAGAGGAGTTAGGTCGGTCTCTTCGTATAATATCGTAGTTTTTATGCCATATCTTGTGTCTCTGGTTTAACTTTGTTTCCCCCGCCAGAAGTACATCAGGCTGTTCAACTTGCAACAGGTTGAAAAGATTGGCTCTTCTCTCAGTTCTTATTAGTGAATTTACATTCACGACAAGAGCTTTTATTGATGTTGTGGTTAGAGGGTTTATATTGACTTTTTGTTTAGATTGGGCAAGTACAAGTAGATCTCGTTTATTTGATTTTGTAGCTGTGTCATCTGTCTCTGCAGATTAAGCAGAACCGTGACCACGTCTGCTTGCGATGTTGTTTCAGTCTGTGTGGGAGTATTTGTGGCTACCAATGTTGTAGCCTGGTTTGATGGTCTCCCACCCGACGCAACTTGTGCGTACGACCGCTACGATGTTACGGGCATTGTAGTAGTACGAGCTGGCTCTGTGTTCTTTTGCCGGGTCACACTTCTTGCCGTTATTTCTCGGAATTTAGGACATCCTCTATAATTAGCGGGGTGTCCCTCATTCCGGCACACTGCGCACTTTAGAAGGGCTTTGTCTTCTACCCTTTCTTTTCCCAGAGGGCATTCTTCTGCCTTACGGTCTTTTCCGCATTTTACGCAACGGTGCTGCATTTCACAGTTCCCCGCCGCGTGACCAAACCTTTGGCAGCGGACACATTGCAGGATGTCTCTGCCTTTTTTTAACTTCCCCCATGTGACACTTTGATGATCCAAGACTGTAATCTTTCTTAGACCACCAATTCTGCTGCTGGGCGTTAGTTGAACCAAAAAGAAGGGTAGCTTGCGGTTTTCCCTTCTTGCCTTGGTTGTGGTGAACGGCTTTACGGAGATAAACTCGAGATCGTCGTGCCTCAACATTTGAAGCATCTCGAGCAGAGCCTCTGGTTCCACCTCAGGGTCGACACCCTTTAATAGAACCGTTACCCTCTTTTTTTGCTTCGGCGTGAACGAGTAAAGTTCCGCGGTGGCCATTTTTAAGACCTCTTTAATTTTATCGTGGTCTGCCACCGCATATGTTTGAATGGCATGCCTATTACCAGCCAGTCTTTTAACTACAAAATTGTTTCCTATAGCTAGCTTACAAAGACTTAGCAATTCCTTACACTCAATATCTATAGTGTTGATTGGTGGCATCTTAATTTTTTGGTTGTTATTCTTGCTTTGCCGCTGTTGTGTTGCTTGCTGTGGTCGATTTTGTGTTGAGTGTCCCAGTAGTCAAACAATATACATACTGATTAAATGCTGAAATCCACCAATGGAGCAAATGGTGAAACTACCATTCAAATATTAAAATCGTTGATATCTCTTCTGGAAATAAATACGCACTGCGGCTACTCACAATATATATATGTGTAAATGGCCTCCCCATTTACCAACTACTATCTGCGTAAGTAAAGCATCAACAACCAGTAGAAACAAAAACATTAGTAAGGGATCGGTGATAAATGCTCACATTTAAATGTATAACTTATTAACCATCGGATTCACCATATATCAGCGCATGAAAAGTCCCCAGTCAACAACAAACCGCCGGACCTGCGCTGCGCATTACCAAATTCGAATCATCGGAGTTTGGTTTCAACCTTATCTTATTCAGTCGACGAAAAACATTACATTGCTGGATGATCTGTAGCGCTTGATTGTATGAAACCGGCACTCGTATGGTTAATATCCTGACCACTCAATCTACTTCTTATTTTCGTCAAAAAACTCTTGTCCATCATTGAGAACTCAATTACAATTTCGGTAATGACACCTTGCGTTTTTATAAACGTAGCAAAGAAGCACGAGTATTCTTTAGCCATTAGTTTAGCCGTGACTACTATGATCGGTAGTTTTGCATCCGCTTAAATTTAATTGAGGCATTTTAGTTCACCGTCCATTATTTGCATTTCTCATTAAACAGTTACTGTATCAGAAACAGCACTAGTTATGCGTAATAGGATACAATACACAAGCTGTGGAATACAGGAGACTTTGCCAAAATTCGTTGCATTGTATCGTAACTCATCCTACTAATCTTTTGCCTGTAGGTACTATTACGGCCGGTACACAACAGAATTTGAAGAAAAAGGAATGACTTAAACGAGACAAGGACAAATGTGTCTTTCACCTTGTCTCTGGCTTCCTGTCATCTTGCGATAACCGGAATCATCCACATTTGTGAGGATCTTGGGCTCGGTCTCAAGATATCTGAAAAAGAAAGGGGACGAGGTATCTAAGGATAGTGTGGACAGAGTTAGTTCGAATGTTCTTTTACTTTATAGACGCCTGATCATGTAACTGAGACCCAGGTCGATTCGTCAACTGATTCGACATATCTTCGTTGCTCAGGATACGACTTACATTCGAGATTCCGTTTTAAGGGCAGAGTCTGCGACTTCGCGCGCTCCGATCTGGCTTGCCAGTGGATGGAGGCGTCGGAACCCAATAACATGGACATCATCTGGTCGAGGATCGTGCTGAGGAATTCTCTTAAATTTCTTTGTTGTCTTTACCGCTTCCCGAATGACGATCGACCAGCGACATTTTTCGAACATCTGTCACGTACCGTCGGCTGGATACAGATCAACCTCCGGGCTTCTGAAATGATCGTCCATGGCGATTTTAATGCACACAATTCTGGATGATTGGTGCATTCTAACAGAACCGACGAGTTTGGGAGGCGGGCGGCGATGTCTGCTGTTAGACACAACATGACTCAACTCATGGAGGAACCCACATGAGTGCCGGATGCCCGAGGTGATTATGCGAACACCCTGGATTTGTTTTTGACACCCGATCGGAGTATTTATACCGTAGGGGTTTCTGGGAAACTCAGATCACTGCTTGGTATTGGTCGCGCAACCACTTGCATTTCAGGTGAGTGACCGGCCTAGGCAGTTTCGCCATGTGTGGAGGTATGGGGCTGCTAACTAGGACGAATTGCAAGATTTCTTCGCATCCTTTCCAAGGTCGAAGGTGTGCTTTGGAGACTACAGTGTTAACACTTGCGCGGAGTCGGTTACTGAGATTATTCTTCTTGGGGTGGAAATCTACATTCCACAAACCTGCAAACGATATTCATCTGATAAGCCTTGGTTTAATAAAAAATGCGAATAGATTACAGCGGCAAGAAATGGGGCTTTTAAGCAGTGGCGCTCCAATCCCACCGATATTAAAAGAATGAAATTTATTAGAATCAAAAACGCACAGGGGATTGATACCGCGAAGTAAGCTCACAACCACAAAGTGACCAATAAACTCCTTCAGTTCTCGTCTGGTTCGCGCTCCTTCTGGTCAATGGCAAGGGCTGTCAGCAGTAACTTCGCTTCCTCCTCTTTCCCTCAGTTGGTGACGGTGTTTTGCCGTTGTGGGGGTTGTTCCTCAGGAAGCGCGTTTTCTTGTCCTGAAAAGGACGTTGGATCTCTTTATTTGATTGCTCCTGGAACAACACACTTCAGCAAGGGTTCGTTGCCGTGCTTCCTCTGACCCAGAGGGAAGAGCAACGTCCTGATTGTTCGTGGGACGTAACCTAGGGGATAGTGTCCTTATACCCTGCAACCTCAGTACTGGTTCCTGTACCGATTTCTTTGGAGTCGTCCTGGTATATATATATATATATATATATATATATATATATATATATATATATAAAGAATCATCCAACGTTGGGTGCCAGCACAAAATTTCAAAAGTAATGAAAGCAGTTTTATTTATTTTAGATTTAGTTTTATTGAGTTTATTTGTAAAATAACTGCTCTGTGGCAGGAGGATCTAGATACTGCGGCCCGGAGATCACGAAACCATTCCTTTATAAAGGAAAAGGAATCGAAAATTGTATCTCAAAGATACACATTTTCGTGCAACAATCTCGATCTTCTGGATATTTCGAGCGAGATGTTGTGTTTACACAAGATAAGAAATCAATTTCTTGAATTCTTACGAAACCATTACGCAGATGTGTGAATGTATCTGCTTTTGAGTTTTTGTTTGTTTAACTCAATGGAATTTTTAGGATAGAGATAACAATCTCTGAATTTTGGATTTGGGTGATGCTGTGGAGCAAATATAGAATAATAAACGAATATTGGATTCGTTTATTGTGAATTTTAATTTTAATTTTGATTCTGGATTTAATTATGCCGTGGGGGCAAATGTTATGCGATAAACGAATGTTTGATTCGTTTATTGCGAATTTTGGATAATGTTTGGGTTTTTTCAGGTTTTGATAGGATTTTGGATTAGGAATGGGAGAAAAAGATGGTAGGGCTTTTTGGAGCACTACATCCTCCCCTCCTTGAAAAAAAGAAAATTGATCTTTATGAGATTAATTTTCTGGAAAATGGTGTGATTGGGAATAAGGATGATAGTATCGTGATTCCGTTACATATGCCTGATTTTTTTTTCATTTTAGTTCTATGTATGCAATATTTATTTTCTTAGCTTACAGTACAATTTTTGTTTTGTTTTGATATTTAAAGTGATCAATGATTAAGTTGTAATTACATATATTAAAAGTGTTATTTACAGTGTTTATGTTATATTTTTTTTTTCCATTACGTTTAGTAACAATTGTGAGTAATATGTTTTTCTTCTTTTTATATAAGAGGTTTTTTTTTTGTTTTTGTTTATAAAGTATTATTATAGGTTTTCCAATTTGTGGTACAATATATATGTAAGTGTTGCGTAAGATTATTAAGGCTTACTATTACAATTTGTGTATTACATATTAATACTGATTACATATTATTTACAGAGCATTTTTTTTTTGAGGACTTTTCATTGTCCTTATTTATTTATATAATTTTATTCTAGACATTTTTAAATTTGTTTTGAGTTATACTAAAATTTTATTAGAATTTATTCATTGCAAAATGTTTTGTACTTATATAAATTCTTATTCTAACATTATTTCGTATCGTAAGTTTTGTTTTATTTATTATTACAAAAATGTTTGTTGTTTATTTATTTAAGTTAGTGATGGTTGAATAAAATATTTGTATAATAGATTTTTCGATAGTCAATATTTGTTTATAGTATAGTTTTGAAACTTCTATTTTTGAAACATATGAGTTATGTGGAGATTCAATTTCTTGTTATATTTTATTTGTTATCTCCTGAATTTATAAATTTTCTTTGTTTATTCTATCTATCTATTTCGTTTTTGAACAATAATTTGTTAAGAGGTGAATTTAACATTATTAGTTGTATATATATTTTTCTTTATAGATATATTTTTTGTTTTGTTTGTTTATTTCGGTTATTTAAAATATTGTATAATATTTACAAGATTATTTATTCGTGTAACAGTATTTGAAAAGAAAAATTTTCCAGGCAAATTTTAAATACATTATCGTGGTATTTTCGTACAGTGTTACTTTATGATTTTTCTAAGGTTTTTTTTTTTTTACGTATATACATTTATTTTTCTTTTTTTGTTTTTGTAAGGTTATAAATACATCTATACATTTACTTTCCTTCAACTTTTATTTTATTTATTTTGGGTTTCTTATTTGTGATTGCCTAATCCACAAATAATTTTATATTATTGTTGTGGACTATTCGAGTTCCTTTTCCTATTTTGAGGATTGAATTTTCTTCGGATAAGATCTTTACAATTTCATAGGGGCCTTTCCACAGGGAGGTTAGTTTGTTAGGTCTTGAGTGATTCTTTAATAGAACCTTGTCGCCAACATTAAATTTCTTACGGCCTACTTTTTGGTCGTAGTATGCCTTAGATTTTTGTTTTTTCTCTATCAGTATTCCCTTAGCTGTACGATAACCATGTTGTAATCGCATTTTTAATTCATTTGCGTAATGGTCGTAGTTATAAGTGCTTTCGGGGTTTTGTCTGAGAGAACTGGGTATTTCGGCTGGGAAACCATATAGTAATTCATGCTGCGTGTAGCCTGTATTACTGTGGGGTGTAGTATTGTACACAAACATTGCGTAAGGTATCCAGGTGTCCCAAGTGAGAGGATCCTGGTTTACATAGTGGCGGAGGTATTCCACCAGAGTTCTATGGCTCCGTTCTAGTGCTCCGTTTGTTTGTGGATGATAGGGTGCTGTATTGAGTTTTCTCATTTTAAGTAAGGAACAAATGTCCTTAAAAAGTGCGCTGAGAAAATTAGCACCTCGGTCAGTTAATAGAGAAGATGGTATGCCGTGCTGGCAGACGATATTTTCAACGAAAATTCTGGCCACGTCCTTGGTTTCGGCGCTGGCCAGTGCGTAAGCTCCTGAAAATTTAGTCAAATCGTCTTGAAACGTTAGTAGGTATTTATTTCCATTATAGCTGACTGGTAATGGTCCTACTATATCTAAAGCAATTCTTTCGAAAGGTTTGGAGCTTGTTGTGGTTATCTTCATAGGAATTCTAGGATTCCTTCCACTTTTGTTTATCTGGCAGGAGGCACATTTTCTAATATACGCTGCAACGTCAGCGGTCATTGTGCGCCAGTAATATTTTTGTTTCAATCTTTTGATTGTTCGGGTGGCTCCTTGGTGTCCTCCGAAAGGTGAGTTATGGTATTCCGCAAGTAACTTTTGTATTTCGTTAGGATCTGTTAGAAGCTTCTTTTTATTGGAGAAAACGTACATTGTCACGTTGAGGTGAGCAAAAGTTTCTTTTAGCAAGTTATTGAGTGTTACTTTTGATTCGTTTTCTATGAAGGGGACTAAAATTCCAATGGAATTGAAATTCCGGTCTTCGCAAATCTTCTTCAGATCAATAAGGGAACTCTTAGCGGTTTCCTGGTCGCTTAGGTTTCTGAAAGGCAATGGCAATGTGATGGCGCATAACCCATTTTGCTCATGAAACGTAATTTTACCTACGTCTGGCTTGGTGAAGTTTGGGATTCTTCCTGCCAGGTTTTCTTCCTCAGCAGAGTCTATCAATGGGAGGATTATAATACGTAGTCCAAGTTTCTTCTTGGTATAGATGGACCCTGTTTGTTCTTGCCATACAAGATTGGTAGTATCTTTGTATGATTGTGCAGCCACATCTTCTTCGAGTTTGGCTTTACTTCGTGTGGTGACGAGGATATTATTTTTAATGGGATTGACTGGGGTAGTCGTTGTTATACGGCTGAGAGCATCAGCATTTGCATTTTGCTTTCCTTTTTTATGGACGATTGTGTACTCATACTCTTCGAGTAGAATTCTCCATCGCATAAGTCTGGATGTAGGATCCTTTCGTCCTATAAGCCACTGTAGAGAGCTATGGTCAGTGACTATAGTAAACTTTCGTCCGTAAACGTATGGTCGGAACTGGGCTAGTGCAAAAACGATTGCCAATAATTCCTTTTCGGATGTTGTATATCGAGTTTCTGCGTCGTTTAAAGTTCGGCTAGCGAAAGCAATAGGTTTATCTTGTCCTATTGTACCTTGAGATAGCACTGCTCCTAACGCAACATTGCTAGCATCCGTAGTTATTATAAACTCCCGGTTAAAGTCTGGATAAGCCAGTATTGGTGGGGTAATAACCTTTCTTTTTAGAGTTGTGAATGCCTCGTCACAAAAGGCATCCCAATGAAATGGAACATTCTTCCTGAGCAATCTGCTTAAAGGTTTTGCCAGTTCGGCGAAATTTGGGATAAATTTTCTGTAGTAGCCTACAAAACCGAGAAAAGATTTTACGTCTTTTTGTTTCTTGGGCGTTGGAAACGTTTTCACCGCTTTAGTTTTTTCTGGATCTGGTTTTATACCTTCCTTTGAAATAACATGCCCCAAGTAGGTGAGCTCTTTCCTTATGAAGTGACACTTTTCTGGTTGTATTTTCAGATTGTGCCTTTGTAATCGCTCGAAAACTCTGGTGAGTCGGGAATTGTGATCGTTCAGATCGTATCCGTAAATTACAATATCATCTACATAGACGAAACATTCTATTCCTTGGAGACCCATGAGTACATTATTCATAAGCCTCTGGAATGTGGCAGGTGCGTTTTTAAGTCCGAAGGGCATTCGATTATATTCGTAATGTCCGAAGGGTGTGCTAAACGCTGTTTTTGCCTTGTCTCTACTGTCCATGCATATTTGGTGGAAACCATTTGCTAAGTCTAAAGTGCTAAAATATTTAGCTTTTCCTAGCTGGTCCAAGATAGCAGTAATATTGGGCAATGGATATGCATCTCCGACTGTTATTTTATTTAAGGCTCTAAAGTCGACAACCACTCTCCACCGTTTTGTCCCATCAGATCCTGCTTTCTTGGGTACTAGTAAGAGAGGGGAATTCCAAGGACTGAAACTTGGTTGTACCACGCCATCCTGAAGCATTTCATTCACTTGTTTGTGGATTTCTTGCTTCGAGCTATCTGGGAGGCGATATGGTCTTATGTAAAGTGGGGGCTTTCCTTCTTCAGTGATGATCTGATGCTCTATGGCGTCAGTGTGTGTGAGATGGTCGCCCTCTAAGTAAAAGAGATCGTTAAATCTGCGGCAGATGTCTAGGATAGATATCCTTTCCTCCTGGTTACAATGACGCAACTCTAGGAGTGATTCTAGCCGTTCAAGCCTATTTTTTAGAAAGTTCTTAGTTTCATCCGCCTGTAACACATTGTAGTCATCCAGATCTTCCCATTCGACTTCTATGTCGTTGGTGCTTACTTCTTGATCGGTGTCTAATGTGTTCATTAATAATACCTTTATTTTGTTGTCCTGTGGTGTTGTCAAACTATTACCCAGATATATCCCTGGCATGATCTCGGATTTTTTAATAATCAGTTCTTGACTAAGTTTTCCTTTAAAGGGAATCTCCATTATTTGTTGAGATCGTGAATGCAATTTTATGTAGTCGACCGTGGTGTTTCGTTTTAAATTTACTGACGGTATTAGAGTTTCAGGTTCATGTTTTCCTGAACTCAGTTTTTCAGCAGTTTCCTTAACTTTTTCGTTACCACAAACTTTACTTAAATGGGGAGAGGAAGATTCAAGGGTGGTTGGTTTCGTTGTGTTTGTCACAGCATCAGATCCGGCCCGTAGACAAACGGATTCGGATGTTGACTCACGAACGGTGTTATCCAATTTTTCAAGAATGCCTGTATTATCCGTGGAAGATACCTCGTAAGGCGTGGCCTTCTGAATATTTTCCTTGACCTCGTTTTTGTTCCCTAAAGGCTGCTCGAGTTCTACCATGGTTCTCTTCTTCACAGCGAATTTAAGGAATCCCTTTTCAAAGTTAATGTGGCACTGGTGCTTCGTGAGGAAATCGCTTCCCAGTATGCCATCGTGTTGGAAGTCTACATTGCTTCCCACTACAAATAGATTATGCTTAAAGGGTATGGAGTGCCTATCAGTTCTGAATTCGAACTCCCCCAATACCTTTCCGCATGTGCTGACCGTTTTCCCAGCAATGGTGGATATAGTCACTGGGTCTGAATTGTCTACAGATTGTTCAATATAAAGATTATCTAATTTGATCAGGCTGATGTCGGCGCCTGTATCGATAAGGAAAGTCGAGTATTGTTTATCCGATGGATTAAATTTTACACGTATTACTGGCTCCTTAAATTCAGGGCAGAAAAATACGCGCATTTCAAAATTTACATCGGGGTGGGGTGTATATCGGCGATTGTCTGTACTCGAGAAGGATTGCCGTTGCTCGCTGCCCGAGTGAGTTCGTTTCCCTGTTGTGAATTGGATACCCTGTTAATATTTTGATTTTGTCGGGTATTTCGATTTTCAATGCGGGGCGAGTTTGTTATTGTCCTATTTTGAGACTGATTGGGCTGAGTTCTGAAAGGATTTCTACTCGTTGAAGGTTGGTCCTGGTTTCGCATATGAGCTAACCTGGTTCTGCACTCTGCCTGAGTGTGATTATACTTTCGACAGTATGTGCATTGGAGACGTTCAACCTCAGTCTTAATGGGTTGGGGGACGAAATTTGGAAAATTTGTGTTGCGATAGCAAGTCGCAGAAGTATGTCCCCTCTTGTTGCATGTTTGGCAAAAAATTTGTTGGTTATTTCTAAAATTCTTAGTAGAAGTTAGCATTGAGTTATCGCTGTTCAATCTTTGAGATTGTTCCAAAGCGTAGCTAATGGCCGCTTTGAGATTTGAAGCCCTATGTGCTTTTACTAAGATTTTGAGACTGGAATTTCTTATCCCATCCTCAAACGTATTTAAAGCGAGTCTTTGATTTTCAGCCAGAAGATAAGTTCTGACTGCAGGATCAGATGAACTAGCGTATGTGGCGCTGTCCAATTCATGCAGGTGGTGTGTGAGTCTAGTTGAAAATTCTTTCACACCCTCCTTGCTATCCTGTTTTGTTGCCACTAAGTTATTTTGGGCAGCAGACCTAGAGATGAGAGGTTTAAATTCTCCCTCTAATTCTGAAACAAGATCTTCCCAAGTAGAAATAATTGTATGCCGGATACAATCACGCGCCGGTCCCTGCAATCTGGTTTTGACCACCCTTAGAATAAAAGATTTCTGGTTGTCATCTTGTGCTTGTGAGAACAAAATGTCTCCACAAGAGACGAAACCCTCAAGTTCGTTTGGGTCGCCGTTAAATACCGGCACGAATCCCAGTACGTCGCTTAATCCTATTGGTAAGTTCATTCTTGAACTCTGTTCGCGTGTTTCCGTTCGTAACGTTTCCGAAGTTTCGTCCTCGCGATTTTGTATGAGCTCGGGCTCAGGTCTCTGCGAACGCGTACCCGGTTTATTTTTTTCGCTAACGACGTATTTGTGGAACAGACCTTCCCAAATAAGGGTAAGAAAAGGCAGAGAACTCAAAGAGGAGATCTTCATTATTGTCGGATAAGATGGCCAAGAGAAAAAATAAGAGCGAAAACAAGAAAAATACCTTCAAAGCTATGGGGAAAGTGTATTTTATTCCTAAGGTGAGAGATACAACCCTTTCGAAGAAATGTTTAAAGTGTCGAAGGTAGAGAGGTGAAAAGATGTTCAAAATAGTTTCCAAAGGATGCTAATGTTACAAAAGGAAAAATCCAACACACAAAAGAGTCCAGACGACGGTAAGGCAAACATTAAAAGCTTAGCTTTCCTGTTTATGTTCAGCTAACCACATAAATATGAGATGGAATCTTCCCAAAGAAGTTTAAATCAAATAGAAAAATATGCTTATGAGAAAATCTTCACCAAAGAAATTTAAATTAATGGAAAAATATGTATATATGTATGTGTATGTGAAAATTTAGCTGAAATCAAATTCTTGGGGTTGTTCTTTTGTCCCCTTATGATAAGTAAAAGTTTTAAAAACGAATTTGTTAAAATTTTGGGGTTTTTATTTGTTCCCTTCTATAAATATATTTAAAACTTGTCAGGATATTTAATAAAATGGGGGTTTTTCTTTATCCCCTTATAAATGGAAAAATTTTATTTTATTTGATTAGTCTTTATTTGTTATTTCTTGGAAAAAATTTAGGAAAAACAAATGTGTATATGTATATATGTGTGAAAACGGTTTCGAGATTTTTAAAAAAGGTGCGTTTAAAAATATACGTTTATTAAGGAAAATGTATTTAAAAATTTTTCTATAAGCCAAAATAGTTTTGGAAAAATAAGTGCGTACTTGTGAAAAATTTTCTTTTATTAATTGGATTTATCACTTTTGGCTTTTATGCTTATATATGGCTTGAAAAATGAGAACAAGCTTTGTTTATTATCATTAGAAAAACAAGTTAACAAATTATTATTAAGCTTGGGGGGTTATTCTTTATCCCGGTGTAAAAAGAACAATTCGATTCATTCTTGGCACGTCCTTGTAATTAACGGTTTTGAATTTAAAAAAAAAAATTATTTTGGGGGGCAGCAAAAAATGACCAAATTACAAATTACACTCTCTATTTTACAACACAATTGATTTCACTTTTAATAATTATAAATCACTAAATAAAATAAAATATAAGTACCTGTGGAAATCGTGGAGTGCGCTGCTTACTCTGGGTGTTGCCGGTGCATCAGGAATCGGTCTATCTTTGGCTGCTCCACTGCATATATTATTTTTGGTGCCTCCAGTGATGTCGTCGCTGCTAGATGTGGTCGTCTCTGCTTGTCACTTTTATTACCTTTGTTTGCTTTTCACTCTGCCGGTGTTTAAGCCCCAGGCGACGCTTTTAGAAATTTTAAAATTTTAAGTCACTTTGCCGGTGTTTAGCCCCGGGCACGCTGTTTTTATCAAAATTTGTTTATTATTATTTTCACTGAAGCGCTTTTTGTTATTTTGTTGCCGATGGTTCTCTGTAACCTTATGTGCTCTATACTTTTACTGGTAGGGGATATTGGGAATCAGTCCGATTCACTGCTGCCACCAGAATTTTGTTTGTTCTGATCCTCCTTCTGTGGTGAGCGGATTTTGAGTATCCCACCGCTGCCACCAAAATTTTGTTTTGCCGTTGTGGGGGTTGTTCCTCAGGAAGCGCGTTTTCTTGTCCTGAAAAGGACGTTGGATCTCTTTATTTGATTGCTCCTGGAACAACACACTTCAGCAAGGGTTCGTTGCCGTGCTTCCTCTGACCCAGAGGGAAGAGCAACGTCCTGATTGTTCGTGGGACGTAACCTAGGGGATAGTGTCCTTATACCCTGCAACCTCAGTACTGGTTCCTGTACCGATTTCTTTGGAGTCGTCCTGGTATATATATATATATATATATATATATATATATATATATATATATATATATATATATATATATATATATATATATATATAAAAAGAATCATCCAACGTTTGGTGCCAGCACAAAATTTCAAAAGTAATGAAAGCAGTTTTATTTATTTTAGATTTAGTTTTATTGAGTTTATTTGTAAAATAACTGCTCTGTGGCAGGAGGATCTAGATACTGTCGCCCGGAGATCACGAAACCATTCCTTTATAAAGGAAAAGGAATCGAAAATTGTATCTCAAAGATACACATTTTCGTGCAACAATCTCGATCTTCTGGATATTTCGAGCGAGATGTTGTGTTTACACAAGATAAGAAATCAATTTCTTGAATTCTTACGAAACCATTACGCAGATGTGTGAATGTATCTGCTTTTGAGTTTTTGTTTGTTTAACTCAATGGAATTTTTAGGATAGAGATAACAATCTCTGAATTTTGGATTTGGGTGATGCTGTGGAGCAAATATAGAATAATAAACGAATATTGGATTCGTTTATTGTGAATTTTAATTTTAATTTTGATTCTGGATTTAATTATGCCGTGGGGGCAAATGTTATGCGATAAACGAATGTTTGATTCGTTTATTGCGAATTTTGGATAATGTTTGGGTTTTTTCAGGTTTTGATAGGATTTTGGATTAGGAATGGGAGAAAAAGATGGTAGGGCTTTTTGGAGCACTACAACGGACAGCGGGACGTTAGTCGCAAATTCAAAAGGTAAAGCTATTGTGTTCACGAATTTATTTTCCGCGAATTCAAACCTCGATGCCGGTCTTTTGGAGACTCCTGTGATCTCGCCGGCACGGTCCTCGATGCGGGATGTGAGTTCCGTTCGCATACTATTCAACTCATTCTACGCGAATTGGACTGTAGGAAGGCAACCGACCCGGGCGGAAGGCCAGCAATAGTCCTTAAGAACTGTGATCCAGAACTATCGCAGGTTCTTGGCAGACTCTTTCGCTTATCTTAGGCACGGAGGGCATTTCCTTCCTGCGGGAAGGTGGCTCGAGGTCAGCCAAGACGGGAAAAAATTACCGACCGATAGCATTACTGTCTATGTTATCTAAGGTGATGAAAAAAGTTATCAATACTGAGTTAATTAAGTATTTGCAACGGACTTCTGAATGATCGTCAATACCGATGGCAGGCGGTCCACGGAAATCAGGTATTAGGTTCCTGGCACTGATAAACTTGTTTAGCTTCTCATATATGAACTTTTCAAATATTTTGCCGACGCAAGTGGAGCGCGAAATGAAACGAAAGCTTGAGGGATAATACGTTGGTTTCCCAGCTTTTGCTATTGGACAAACAATAGCATGCTTCCACGTTTGGGGAAAGTACCCCATGTTGTACGCATGGTTGAACAGAATGGAGAGCTTTATAAAGGATAAATCAGAAAGCCTTCGCAACGAGTGGTACGACATGTTGTCGATACAGGGTGACTTCTTAGGGTTTTGAGATTAAACTAGGTTCTGTGGGGTATTTGGTGTGACAAAATCATGACCATTATCACGTATGTCATCAAAGCATGCACTGTTGGCTGGGTTAAAGACAACAATTGGTTTGTTAAAGTTGTCTAATTTGTTCTGAACTTCCTGAACTAATTATTGTATTAAAATCCGTATCGCTATCCTCGAGACTGAACTTGTGATTATTTTCAAAGGTATCACCGATGATGTTTGCTTTATTGGTGTCATTATTAACAACAACACCGTTGTGGATGATTTGGCCATTTTTTCATTTTCATTTTCTATATCATTTTTTACTTCTTCCGCTTATTCTAATTTACTTACTCGCTAGACAAAATTGAATAAACACTAGGTTATTGTATCGTATTTCCTAACTTACTGGTCTCTTGCGGACTCTCTAAGTTACATTGGATGATTGAGCCAGTGATACGAAAAGTGCCACGTATTTTTTTAACGTTTTTTTATAAACATTCTGGTCCATCGGAGTAGCTTTCAGATTGTCTTCTAATTGTCCGGTACGACTGTGTTGGATTCTCTGTTTTATCAGTGCGGCAATATTGTGAATATGGATTGCAAAAATGGCACCCTTTGCGTAAAGTGGTAAATACCCCATTCTGCAGCACTTTTTACGTATTTTCATTTCGGGACATGAGTCTCCAAAGTTTCAACTATAATCTTGTGAAGTCGAGCTGCAGCATTAGTTATCTCAACCATCGTTAAGTTACTGTCAGTAGGAAGAGAGAGTTGGCGGAGTTTTTCGTTCAATGTGACATTGAAGTTGTCCCAATTTGTGTGCCCATAATCCGGTATGTATCTGATGTGAGCCCGGGAGGTTCGATAGCTGCAAATGAACGTTGTACGACAGAATTTGTTAATGATTTATCTCACATATATGAATAAACAACGAGAATCGTTCTTCGGCCGAATCACACAATCATACAAAATTCTGTCTAAGAAGCGTTTTTGTCATTCTAATCTTGATATATATAAGACCAATCCACATCGACACCTCCTTTTTCTACCCTTCTAGTTCTCTACTCTTATTGTACTCTGACAATTAATGGTAAACCAACATCTTTTCTTATCCGCGTGGGATAAATAAAAAGGAATGTTCGGAGATTTTTTTTTGGGAACATTTATCATACCCGAGAAAAAGAAAGATCCGGCTCTGGTAACAAGATAAATTTCAACACCGTTATCAAAATTTGGGGGACGCATATTATTACATTGTAGATAGGGGTGTTCATTTTTTCCTTCTTGGTTTTTACTTTCTATGATCCAATGAGGAATATTCAAGAAATGTCTTTGCACTGTATTTGTCGGTCTTGATGAGATTTCTGGAGTGGTTTTGTGGAGACTCAAAGGAATTAAGAGCATGCGATCGTTGTGAAGACCGCTGAACATAAGAGAATCAAGAAAAGCATTCATCAGTGTCGTATATCAGAACACTCAGGTAGCAATCACATAGCTCAAGTAGCATGTTGAGACATCCTCGTGTAAACGCGGCCGTAAACTGATGCGTCGGTCCTTTGATTCTAATCTCGTTTGGTTTGAATCACGTTCTTTACTGCTGCTTCCTATCGTGTGACCTGTTAAAGGAAGAAGCCCAGATGCAAACTTTATGAAATGTAATGTGGAGTCTTAAAAAGAAGATCAATCTGCCCTTGATATTATCCAAGGAAATACCCTGGTTAACACATCAAACAAAAAAATATACAAGCATATTTAATTTACAGTTGACCTTTTAATGTTAGAAGTGCGATACATAGAGATAAGTATGATATCATCAATACGGATATATAGGATATTCGAAAAACTCAAGGAGTAAGAATGGAGTTCACGAGATACTTCCAAAGGAGATGCTGGCTTCTCAGATTACACTGCTTCCGAGGACTGAAAGATCTGTAATAAATAGATAAATTGCTGTAAAACATTATTATCAGCGGTAGAGCTGAAATATTTCTTAAATTGCCATCAATGGTTCAGTATTTCGAAATATCTAAACAGTTAATCGTGACAAAGCACAACACCCCACAAAAATTGACAAAAATATCATTCGGGAGCTTTATACTCCATCCATTGAAGAAACTTGAAAGAAAAGTGATGAGTTCCGATATGTCAAACCCTGTAAGCTAGCTTTGTTTGTAACAATTAATTAGCCGCTTGAAGTGAATTATACAAACTCGTTTTAAGAGATGATAAATGGCTGATGGTGTTTCAGCACTCCGCTGGGTCCCGCGGTCTTCGAAACGCATTTCCGCTTATGGTCAAAACCCCAAACTGTCTGCCGCGATTCAGGCGAAAGCTCACCAACCGAGTGAAGATCAATCAAAAAATGTACGAAAACAACATTTGTACTTAAATCTCGATCATTCAATCAGAGAATGTCGGAACATGGTTACCACCACCCAAACCTGACGTCCTATCATCTGAGTAACCGAGAATCGGTCTTAAGCAGACGTACGTTGCCGACGGCTGTGTTTGATGGATTAAATTCTGATTTCGAAAAATCGCATTTTGATTGATCGTACAGGTTTTCGATTATTTGACGGGTGTGGATCAGTGTTAAGTTCAGGACGATGAGCGAGTCGCATTCAATGTCTAGATTCATCGCTAGAGTTGAAATTGATTATAGTTTTACCGGTGCATCAGGGCAAATTAATACGGTGATGTGTCATATGATAGATGGGTGTGCGGTACAAGAAGCATAAAAGTGTTAATAGACGCTTTGGTGTCTGGTGTGAACTGGGTAACCATATAACACATGCATTTGAGTATACCGAAATTCATTCACCATTGTTTCATGTAGTGAAATTATATTTTTCCCAAACATATTTTCAACTACAACTGCCTAATTTGTTTAACGCTTTACCAAATCAAAAGGGAAAATCCTGTTTGTTATTTTTTTTTTTCGATCCCCGTCGCCACAGTTTGTTATATAATTTTGTTTTATACTTAGTGTGCCCAACTCGCCGGGCCAGTTTTAATGTGTATATTTCTCAAGAAATAATTGTAATATAAATTATTCAAGAGATTTTGATATATAATATTTGTAGACTTCTGGAAAACATTGAATGTGTAATAAATTGGTGGAACAACCGGTTGCAACGATTACGAGTATTCTGTAGGAATTGGTGAGAATCCCAATTGCAACAAAAGCTCCTCAAAGACAATTCAGGATAAATTCGGCTGCGCCAGTCTTATATGAGATTTGTATTGTGTAGTTAATTGGATCAATGTTAAATACCCATTTGGACAACAGCTCGCTATTTTTCCCGTTGTTGCGGTTACTATGAAATGTGAGAAAGTATTTAAAGGGTTAATATTACTTGCGTATTGTGGTTTTAATTAATGTTGGGGGGTCGGGCTGCGACTGTTATTATTCATCTCCATCAGCAACGCACTATGCATATATCATTTGTATTTGCAGTAGTGTCGATTCTAGTAGATTTACAAGGCCAATTCAGGCGACTCGTTAGTTAGTCGGATGATAACGTTGCCGAGCTAGAACCGTTGTTTCGTCGGGTCGACGTTCGCCCTTCCCTGTTCCGTTGTATCATTGGAACATCACATGCTGGTGTCCTGGTCTGTGGAGGTAGAGTTAAGTTTTAATCTTTAGTTCACCGATTCCTGGGTTCGCTAGCATCCCAAGATGCACCAGCTTCCATTTCCAATACTCCCGGTGAGTCCGCTTCAACAAAAATAAATCAAACACTTTCGACGTCCACTGGTAACAAGTTTTATTTCACAGGAGAAATTTTTACATTTTTAACGGTCCATTCCAACGTTACTCTGAGATACGATTTACGACACAGTTAAGTTACAAAATTATTCATTACTTTTTACTTTTAACTTTACTCTTATTCTAACTTTACTACACTTTCCTTTTTATCTCTACTTTAATTATTAAATTATATTCTTTTTGTCTACCCGGAATTAGGTCTTAAACGTGACCTCTTACAGCCGCGAACAACACCCGACTCTTTCTCTCCGAATTTCTCTCCACTCCGAAAAGTAATCCGCCACAGCTGCTTCCATAAGATCCACAACCCAACAAATGTAGGTTCGTGCATCCAACATGTGCATCGTGTGCTATATGCTTTTCCCTTACTTTCCAATTTTTTTTATTGTATATTAACTCTAGCCAAAATCTCCTAAATCGGTGGGATAATGGGGATGAGAGAAGTTACCACGTAACAGTCGGTAGCGTTACGCATCAACAATTTCGCCAGATTTTATAAGTTCATGATACACCACCCCCCTCTGGTCCCACCAAACACAGAGCATTATATTTTTTTCCGAACCGATCAGGCTTTGCAGTCGATGTTGACGCTTCTCCTAGATGTACCCATGATTTTTTGCGTTTATGACTTTTAAAATAATCCATTTTTCATCACCAGTCACTATTCGATGCAATACTGACTTCCTTTCGTGTCGTAGAAGCAACGTTTCACATGTGGTGTTTCGCTTTTCCATTTGCCTGTCATTCAATTCATGTGGCACCCAGTTTCCACACTTTTGGATCTTTCCCATAGCTGTTAAACGGACAGAAATTGTTTGTTGTGCAACATTTAATATTTGTGCCATTTGTTTTTGACTTAACGTGTCATCTTGATTGAATATTGCTTGCAATTCAGCGTCTTCAAACTTATTTGGTGGTCTTCCACGTTCTTCATTTCGCACATCAACATCATTATCTCTGAACCGCTTAAACCATCTTTCGCATGTTGCTTCCGATAGAGCATGATCAGTATAAGCCTCCACAAGCATTCGATGCGACTCTCCAGCACTTTTCTTCAAATGAAAACAAAAAATTAATGCTTTCCGCAAATCATCATTTTCTGGTACAAAATTCGACATTTTTAACAGGATTACAAAAAAAAGATGTTGTTTGTACAATGACTTGATGCATACTAAATATGTTTGACAGATGTCATAGAAACCAAATAAAAAAAATATGTAAGCGCTCGTTCACAACAAACGTTCCCTATCGATACATTTGTATCTTGACGCTCACTTCACACCGATACACACGGTAAACCACAAACGGAGAAAAATAACCTCGGTGATTGAAACTACGGTACGCAAGAGTTTAAAAAAAAAACCTCTTTAACTAAAAATAAATGGCACAGAGTTTTTTCTTAATTCACTTTTGTTTACAGTTAAAAATTAGTTATATAATGCTAGCCGAAAGTCAATCGTCCATCGCGTGAATCATGCTGTGTTTGGTCTAGTGCGTCGGTGTATGACCATTAAGTTAAGATACAAGATACTTAAGCTAGAATTTAAGAATTTTTTCTAGCACATAATTTAGAATCCAAGAAGAATTGAAAAAAGCATGTAGTCAAAATGAAATTAAATTTAATCAATTAATAAGTAGGTACTCACTTTTATACGTTGCATAGTTACTCTTTTTTTTTAATTTAGTAGGTTTTGCCAGGAAGACCACCTGAGTAAATTAAGGATCGTCCATTGAATAAATATAGAACGGTTGTTGAAAATCCAGGCTCCTTTCATAATAGGGATGCAAGAGTACACTGCCCTCTAAAAAGTGCTCTGGCCAATCTTATGCAAAATAAACAAATCTTGATTACATGAGTTCCAACCAGAATTATAATCTATTAGGCAGTCCGCCCAGGCCACAATTTGACTCCAATAGCCCAGTGTGATTTTTGGCTCAACCATAACTTGTGTGACATAGAAACCTAACCGAACAACAAGAGCATCCGTTTCATCATACGATGATAAAAAAAAGTAAATCCGAAACAGCAGCACCAACATCGACGACAGCAGAGTTGTCATAAATTTTGTGAACTCCAAATCCACTAGTTCGGCAAGCCTGGATGCAACCGCACAGGGACAGCTTTGGCTGCGTGCAAAATTCAATTTATTTGGGACAGTTTCTCTCGGCGGCGTAATTGTTTCAAAATTTAACTCTTATTAATTAGAGGGAGTGGGGTTTGATGACCTGGTAGGTGCGTCGCTTTATTCCGTAAAAAAGTGCGTCACACCCGCTACCCAGAATGGCATGGTACATTCGCGTATGACTTGCAAATGGAGTAAAAAGTGTCACTACTAGGATGCACAATTATGATTATGACAAAACATGAATTTGTGGGTCCTGGCGATGTCTGGTTTAATCGCGTAACATGTTAATGAAGTGGAAAATTTATGGGGTAACTATATACGGCCGGGCAACGCATTCGATGTTGTGGCAGTGGCTACCCGCGTGGCCGCCTTTTGCCGAGACATGGACTACATTGAATTATACATATAAAATAATTAAGTACCTGTAATAATTAATATTAGTTGCTAACCGTGGATGTGGAACGCGACACACCCTGATGTAATGACAATAATTTTCTGCGGAACAACAAAATTGTACAAACGAGAATTGTGGCTGTCGGGTGAGAATGGTGGGCATTAAATCTACCTCGTTCGAGTATAAGGTTCAGCTCAAATAGACACCGGAAAAATTAGAACATGAGTTATGTTCTCTAATTTATGAGTATATTAAATAAAGAATCATTTTTATCCATATTTCAGGTAATACTGCCAGACTAGGTAGGAGTAGAAAAATTACTGTATAAGACAGACAGGGGAAGGAAACTCAGCGAACCGGTGACACAAAATTTGAATATGAAAGTCAATTAGATGGGAGTTCTAACAGCAACTTTATTTATCAAAAGGTTTGAGCAAAAAAAATCATGTAGTTTAAGGACACATAAATGTTAACTGCTTCGTTAGTGGCGCTTTACACCATGTTAAATATTAGTTTGCGTTGCGGCAGATATAGTGTTTGTCTAGAGACTTATCCATTATAAGTATTTTATTTGTCGTTCAAGTTTTTAACTAACGGCAGTCATGGCAGATTCTGGTTACCTGCATACATCATTCTCTCTCTCTCTCTCCCTCTCTCTCTCTCTATATTTTTTTCTCTCTCTCTCTCCCCCTCTTTCTCGCTCTAATGTGCTCTAAACTGAGCAGGTACCTCCAAATAAAAGGAAAGTGTAAGAAAATGCTCAATTCTTGTAACCAATCTAAACTGGTAGAAAAGTGACCATTACCAGTTCTGGTCAGCTCAACTACACAAACTAAAAAGAAAATTAGCGTGAGACTAATAACACAAACTGCAGAAATATACCATTGTGAACCTTGTCACCTCGAATATCCATATGATGTCCATAATGACGAAAAGGCCTTAATGAACTATAAATTCTAACAGAGCTCTACATGCTCATATAGTCAACAATCGACTTACACATAGCGCTTCATTTCATTTTCATTTTTACAACATTTTTTTATTTTCTATTTATCTTCTTAGTTTCTAAATTACATGCTAGACAAAAAATGCTAAATTTTAGCTTAATTATCTTATATTATAACTTACTGGTCCTACGCAGACGTTCTAAGCTAAACATTACATAACTAGTGTATAATTTGCCTATCGGCGGCAGTACACATAGCGCTGCCATAACAGATATGCAAGTAATGGCGTTGTAGTACCTTGTCCTTAAAAGGACGGGGGTCACTTTAAAAAACGCCCCTAAGTGGCTAGGTGTGGTCTACACACCCTGCTTCCTCTAGCCAGAGGGAAGAGTGGCGACCGTTTGTGTGCTTTGATTGAAAGACTGTTGAGTATTTATTTGTTATTTATAGAAAGAAATCGGTTGTATTTGAAATTGTACTTTTGAGATTTATTTATATTGTAATAATTTAAATAATTGACGTTCTCTACCATCAGACGCCAATCTAGAGACTGACCATCAAAATCAGGACGCATCACCCTTTTATATCAAATCTCGTCGAGATTTATCTATGAAATTGCGTTAAAAATTCCAGAAAGGGCAGAGAGAATTTGTCATGCACTTCGACTTGAGTGGAGTTCCAAGTTAAAATCATACAATGGATGTGGAGATATGCATTGTGTTATCAGGGTTTTTGGAGAATTGATGTTTATGCATGGTAAATGAATATCTGGTTTACATTACCATGCATTTCGATTAATTGGGGATCAACTGAGAATTGTGTGTGTGCGAACCAAATGAACATTTAGTTCATTTACCACGTATTTGGTTTGATTAGGAATTTGGGTATTTAAATGGGGACTACAATGAATGGTAAAAGGATCCATTGTTTGATAGGGTATGGATACTCTGTCATTATTTATTGGTTGGGGGTATTGGATATGATGTATGTATACATAGGAGGGAAATGGTAGGGCTTTGCAGAACACTACAATGGTATCTTATAGACATGTGGGGTTTCTCTTTATTACATGGAGACCCAACCCACAATTCCAACCACAATGTTCGTTTTATTTCGACCGCTTTCAGCGTGTAATATTATCCCCGATTCCACCGTTCACCCTACTCCCCTCAGAATCATTGATTTCCCAAGGGACGCATAGCTAAACTCATTATTTCTATGCAGATAATGATAATTGAATTTAGCTACTCTTTTTGCCATACGGCAACTCGATTCCTCTAACCATGAGATTTCCACCGGAAATTCCATTCATGTTGGTTAGCAACAACCAAGTCGAATCAAACGACGCGGTTGCATCATCATTCATCGGGTTGGGTAATTGCCGCATTCCTTAGCGTTTTACCCACGGTACGATTTCCCTAGCCGATGTAGCGTCCTATCGATTTTCATCAGATCATCCATTCGCTTGGGATTAATGATCTCTTTTCGCAGGTGAATAACGCCGGCTACATTTCCTCTCCTCCATAATTCTGTTTCCATACGGTTCAATGCTCTCTGAGTTCACCACAGCGCAACACTGGGTCAGTTGGTCATGCTCAGTAGCTGTATTTGATACCAGCACACACAACGAACCCGCCCTGAGATCACAGTACATCGAGTTTCTGTTCTATCATTCTACCACGTTCGTCGATTATCAATTAACCGAAGTTACCACACTTCGACGAGCGTGACGATGAGAGAGCGGAGGCGTGGTCTCTTTTGGTTGTCTTGTGTGCAAAATCGAGAACACAGAATTTCACCGCTAACCAAATCAGTCGCATCTCAACCACTGCCACAGGAGGTCACGCCGCTCATGTTCGAATTTAATTGTGAAAATTAAAGCCAGTCGTAATCCAATCATTACAGTGCGCGCACGTTCCGAGTCAACTCGCTGTTAAGAATTAGTTGTGTCAGGTATTTTCGCCCTAAAGTAATTCCGTGATTACGAAAGTTTCTATTATATAATACATTATATAAAAAATAAGTTTTCTTGTAACAAAAATAGACTGGTATCACCACCAAATCTAATTAAAAGGATATTCCGGTTAAAACCAAATAAAAAAACATTAACAATAAAAGAACCCCCAGTGCGTTTTCATTTATTTTTACTTTTGGAACATTTGTTCGGGGATGCAAGTGAAGCCGTGCCATACGTTGGCAATAATACTTCTACCCCCGCAGACACAACTTACAAGACCATATGTCTTCTTGGTAAATTTCGACGAAGGTACTGTCCTTGATATGGACTTCAAGCCAGGCTATACATATTTCTTGAAGGAGGTAAATAAAAATAAAAATAACCACCGTTTATACCGAAAAGTCGCCGAAACTGGTGGAAACATTATATACGTATATATCTGTTTGAAAAGGAACTCAATGTCAGCCCCATGGGATAAAAAGCATTCTTCAAAATTTAGCCGTTGAGATAGGCCGCGAGCATGTAGGTAGCCAATACCTAGGTTTTGGGAGCTTGCATCAAAAGCAAAAGAAAAGGAGTGTTAAAAATGGAATCAAGTAAAAACGTGACGAGTACTAAGCTTATGAATATAAATATCCCCTTGCTCGTTGATTATCGGCACATTCTGAAGTTGATGACTATACGAAACTACCCAGTTGCCATCATCTGATCATTATCTTTTTAATACTCCCAACAAGATTATTATTATTATTATTATTATTATTTATTACGATGTAATTAATTACACAATAACTTAATTCTAAATAGCGCTAGCTGCTAGGGCTTTCGGCTAGCTCCCAACAAGAATTAGGATATTAACACTCTACTGGGAATCATGATTGTATCCATACAGTTTCCTTCACTGACGAACTTGCGACATACTTGAAAATCGCGCCTAGCAAGTGTAAAAGTTATAATAACAAACCTATATCAGCGTATAATACATCTTTAATAATGTTTTTAAACATTCATTTTCATAATGTAACATATTTTTCTTTCCACAATGTAGCACTGCGCTACGTGGTCGGAGTTCATTGCACATACGACGATGCTGCAGGTGCAAGATCAGCATTTTGTCGATCACTGAGGAATAATCTCTCTGGTATAACAGACACTATCTTAGACAGCAGTCGTAGAAATCCGAACGACTGTTTCGATGGCGATCGCAGAAAAAAAGTGGAAACAAATTCATAAACGAAATAACTGCAATTTTGAAAAAGAATTCCTTCTGTAAAATATATGAGAAGAGAATACAAGCAAAACATGAAAGTAATACATTAGTTAGCAGTTTCGGTGCGTAAGTATATGTTTATTTTCATAAACAATGTCATGAATTCAAAGCTCGCTAACTTGGATGATGCGATTCCCATTCATAAATAGTTAGTCAAGGTGTCACCTACTGAACAATGAAGCTAATTTCAGGAATAAAATAAAAAACTTCGTGTGAAAGAATATAAAGAGTCAGAAAAATTTAAAAACGAATTTACGGACTAAAGACAGATGATCTGAAAAATTATGTCGTTTGTGAACCAAGAGTTCAATAAACACTGCCACTATTGTCGTTGTAGCGAATATGTATCATTACCCCACTTGATATATGCACCTGAAAGAGGGAACAGTAACCTGTAAACATAAAAGTGTTTTGACAATATAAACGCCACCTGTACCGTCTATTATCACGATGCAGTTTCCAGCGATTAACGAGATCTGGTCGCCTTTTCCGGGTATGAGTGAAGAGAATGCGATTCGAACCTAGGACGATTAGAATCGTAGTAAAAGGTAGATAGATAAAAGTTCAAACACATCAGTCAGCTACCCCATGAAGAAGACCAGTTGTTATTTTCAACTACTCCTTAGTAGTTTCATTTACACAAAATTGTTTGCAAAGTGCTGTATTGTGCGACTCTGATGGTTTTTCTTTTTTTTACTCTATTCTTGTCTATGGCTTGTGTATTCTATACATCTATTGAAAACGCCACAATCCTTTAGTGGCTGCTTCAATACGAGTGCTTTACTTTTAAACGTCACAGCCCCCAAGCTGATTTTTGTTTTAAGATCTGCGGTACGATTTCTAAGAGCTCCTTCCAATTCACAAAGTTACGTGCCTCTTTGCTATTACTTATGCCATCGAAATCACATCCTTAATGTCATATGTAATTCTTCATAAGAGTTGGTATAAGGTAAACCACGCAAAAAACAAATTTTTTTCGCATGCTGCTGCTTGTCATCATCATCGACATCACTAAATTTTAAAGATGGCGTTTTCCCCGTGTACTATTGTGCGGTCGATGCTTTACAATCAATTGTTCCCTCGCGAGATGGCTCTGAAGATACATATTCGACTACAACGACAGTATATTAAGGCTTGTGGGAAACTCAATAAATATGTAAGTATATTAAAAATTGATCACTTAAACATTTATAACAGTAGAACGAGTGAAAAAGAACACATCTTGAGTATGTCAAACAAATGTGAATGTACAACTCTTTCAGTACGAGTTTGAAAGCAGGATTCGTCTGTAGTTATCCCAAATGACAACTTTTCCCACACCCTTAAAATGCATAACTATAATTCATGACATTTGCACAAACCGAATTCTCCTTCTGTGAATAGTTTCATCATCACCATCGGCACTACAACCGGGAACCGGTCTTGGCCTTATTTAGCAAGTCATGAGGCTTGTTAAAGTTTTTTTAAACGATTCGCAGAAATACCACACATTTTTCAAGTAAAAATCTCGACGAGATTTTGTATAAAAAGGCCATGCGTATCAGTTTCCAAAGTTCCTTTTTCCCTCTGATCATGGTTCCGTTCACACCTCGATCAAAGTCCCCTCTTTCGAACTGCTCTACTCACATAGTCCTATCCCGAACTTCTTCAAGACTAACTTGAAAAAGGTCAATAGAGGCATCGCCAAACGTTTTTCTAACTTACAAATCCCCGAATCTCCTAACCTAATTCCTGCTGATATCGATCGAGCACCCCTAAAAATTAGGCAGACCCTCAAGGATGCTCTCATCAGCAATACACCCACCACCATCGCTCATAATCATTTAGGAAAACCTTTGCCCAGCAACGTAACTAAATTGCTGCGCCTCAAAAAACAACTCCGCTGAAAACCTCATGTAAGATTCTGCCCCTTCATTAAAAGTCAGATCCAACTCTTGACCACCCTAATAAATGAACATTTAAAAAAGTTTGCGCATCAGACCTATACCTCTACATTTAACATTATCAAACCAAACCGTGATCTATTCAAAAATATCAACCGAATAACTGGTCGGAAGTTTAAACCCCGAATCGATCACCTTATCAACCCACTCAGCAACAATCTTATCCAATCCGACACGGACATAGCCAGCTGCCTCGCTGATCACTTCTCAAAGATCCATCAAGAAAATGATTCCCTCTCAGTCCGTAATTTTCAAAACACTGTAAACGAATATATCTCACACATTGCCCACATTTTATACTCCTTTCGTTGGGGAATTTAACGACACAAACAAGGCATCACATCCATCAGACACCACCACATTTCTAACCACAGATGAATTAATCAAGTTCATAAAATAATAAATAAACCACCTTCTACTTAAAAAAAAATTGCACATCTTTCACTTAAAAAAAAACTTCTCCCACCATATCTACTTCCCATTCTCACCCTTCTTAACCATATCATAAATGCATCACATTTCCCGGAAAAATGCGGTAATAATCCCCAATTAAAAAGTCCGGCAGTTCCAATAACACCTCCAACTATCGTGCGATATTTTAATTAAACACCCCAAGCAAAATATTAGAATGAAAGATACTACCAAAACCTTCTCTCGATTGCAAACGATAACGCTCTCATCCCTAATTCTCAGTTTGGTTTTCGTGAGCGACACTCCACTTGTCATGCACTGCTAAAACTTACACACCATGTCAAAACTGGTCTAGAAAACCAATGTCCTACCGTATGCATATCTCTCGATATTTCCAAAGCATTTGATTGTGTCTGGATCTCAGGACTTCTTTATAAGCCGCACTGCTTATTTGGTCTGAATTCCAATATCACAAAGCTCCTAGCATCTTATCATTCTGGGAGGAAATTTATGGTCAGAATAAATTCTTCCCTCTCACAAAGTCACAACATAACCGCAGGAGTTCCCCAAGGATCCATTCTTGGACCACTTTTATATCTTCTATACACATCCGATATCCCCCAACCTCTGCCTAGTGTTGTAACGCTAAATTATGCTGACGATACTTTAATTTACTCTAGCAGCAGATTTGCCCAAGCGGAAAGGAACCGCGTTAACAACTTCCTCCCGCACATCTCAGCATACTTTAACAAATGGAAAATTCGCCTCAACCCAACCAAAACCCAGCTAACAGTGTTTAAGGGAAGAAACGCTCACTGCACAAACAACACTAAACGTTGCCACAACAAAATTAAACTCAAGCTTAATAAAAACTTCATAAAACCTTCCAAAACTCTAAAATATTTGGGAGTAACCCTTTCCAACGACTAGTCAGTCTCAACTCACATCAAAATTTCCTTCATAAAGCCCCAATACAGCTTAACCTCTGCAGACCAGTTTTGTGGAAACCTAGAAGCCTCTCTTACAAGGTCAAACAGCTCATCTACAAACAGATAATCAGACCCACTCTTCCACATGCCTGCCCGTTATGGTACTGTGGCGTTTCTAACAGATACACACACAATACACAAGCAAATAGTGAAGAACACCGAACGAAAATCGAATAGGAAAATGCATCAGAGCCGTATACCATAGCGATAACATAACAAATCCACATCAGTCGAATGTACTTGAGTTTAGAAATCGAATTCATACACACGGCGGTGGCCTGATGGGTTGCGCTTTGGTTCAATTTTTGGTGATTCTAACTGTCATAGCGTCAGTTCGAATCACCCGTTCTTCACTATCATCCCACACGCTATAGTACCACATCTCACTTCCCTAATGGAGAAGTTACGAGGTTTTTAAACAAAATGTTTTCGGTTTGTCACTGGCTTACACCGCAAAACCAACTCAAAGAGATACCATAGTAACAACAATCTCTACAATAACGCAGGCATCGAACGACTGGATATACGGATTCTAGAACTATCAATAAAATGTATAGAAAACCTACCTAATAATCCCAAACCTGTAATAACAGACCTACCATCACCCTCCTCCAATACGGGATCACACTACCCCAATTGTCTCCAAATCAGAACCCCCTTCAGATCAGGCAGACTGGTTAACGATCTAAACGAGGTTGTGTACCACAACACCGAACTGGCATCCAATCAATTGAAATACAGCAACATCCAACCATTCTCCAAGATTCTAACTTTTAACACACAGCGGAACGGCGCCACCCTATTTCAAGAACATGCTGTCCTTATCCCTTACTACCCTCAACCAAACCATGAAACACATCCACATAAATCAAAATCACAATCACATTGTAAATATTATTTTTAAGATAATCAAATTGTCCCCCCGCTTGGTAGAAACCTTGACGTGGTGCGGAGGCTTAAACTACAATGAATCACTCAGGCTATGCTGGCGGAAGCATACGCTTCCAGTAGGGTCACCCATGTCAGACAGGCTAGCGAGGAGTAACACACAAAAATCGACCGACCCGATTCCAGGGTGTTACGCGTCACCGTGCCCATTGAATGGTTTGCAGCCAGGGGTATACCAGCTGTATTATAACGGCGCCTCTCTGACACCGCGTCGAATCAGAGTAGTAAGCAGACCTTACCATATCAAAGAGGGGCTCTGATATGGCATGCTCGACCATTATATAAACCAGGCACTATACAGACGGTCGTAGAAAACGCGAAACAATATAAAATGGACATCGTGGCGCTTCAGGAAGTCCGACTTCCACATCAAGTAATCAAAACCAACGGGCTTACACTGGCCCGTGGAAGTAGCGATACACATACCCTCAGAACTAGCCTCATCATAAGCAAGAAGATTAGGCCCCATGTGAAAGATGTGCAATTTATTAATGACCCAATGTCGGTGCTAAAAATACAGGGCCCATGGTACAATTATGTATTTATAAACGTACACGCCCCAACAGAATCTACGGACGAAGAAACGAAGGGCACATTCTACGAGACCCTAGAGGAAGTATTCGATGGGATCTCATCATTCGATGTTAAAATACTCCTTGGGGACTTCAATGCGAAAATTGGAAAGGAAGATATCTTCCAACCAACAATAGGTAAAGAAAGCCTACACGACGTTTCAAATGATAATGGAATTCTAACTATTACGTTCGCAGCGACAAAAGATCTGGTAGTGAAAAGCACGATGTTCAAGCACAAGGAAATTCATAAAGCCACATGGATATCACCCGAAGGCGTAACGCGTAACCAAATAGACCGCTTCCTCGTAGAGAAAATACACCACTCGAACATCCTTGACGTAAGATCATATAGAGGAGGACATTGACACTCTCATTATCCTCCGGTGATAGGCAAAATTAAGAGCTGGCTCGCAGCAAACCCACACGGGCAATTACGTGAGACGAGCAAAAAGTTCGACACTGATAAACTAAAAGACCTACGTAAAAGGGCTGAATATCCAGAAGAACTAACGAATAAATTTAGCATCCTAGAGAATGGAAGCAGTGAGGAAGAGGAAACCAATAATATGGACACCAAATGGTCATCGTTCAGAAACACAATCAAACAAACAGCCCAAAAGGTATTAGGATTTAAGAAAACAATTAAGTCCAAACCTTGGTTTGACGATGAGTGCAGGGCGAAGATCGAAGAACATAAACACATCAGAGTGATCCACTTAGAATGATATGATGAAGTCAACGCAGAAAGATAGGCGATCATTCGGAAAGAGACAATGAAACTTCTCAAACGCAAAAAACGCGAATGGGAGAAGACTCGGATCGAAAAACTCCTAGAGAATGCTAGAGCAAAGAATATCAGAGGTATGTATGCCGGCATAAACGCAATTAGAAATGGCTACCGAGGGAGACCCACCATAATTCATTGCTTCGGTGCCCGACAAGGGATGGTTTTTCTTGCATTGGTCCAGCAAAAAGGGGTGAAACACACACACGATGATCGTTTCTGCTGCTCGTGGTGTGTGTCCACGAGTATGCGGACCGTGGATCACCGAATATACAAGGGGAACATGAGCTGACATGGTTGCAACTGGTGCAAATATCTCGACCTAGATATTTTGTGTTTACACGATCAGCAACGGCGTACAGCATTTATGCTTATCGTGCACAGCTTGGCGGCATCTCCAAACAGTCGAATTCTCTGTCGTAATTTTCCATTTAGGACAACTCGACTTCCTTGGGCGGTCAGCCGTATGCTTTAATGTATTTGTCGGTCGGATGGCCGACCGAGGTGGGCATGTATATAAAGGAAAAGAAGAAACATCTCCTGCACGTGTGCGGCTGACTCGTAAGGGGATATCTCATTGCTATGGTTTGGGTAATGTTGGTTGCTTGATGATGCAACCAAATTTCTTTTAAGGCACATAATGCGTTTAATACGACCATGCCCTTGTGGAAAAACACCTATTTGTTGCTGATGTATTTTACATCACCGCAATTATAGTTCTAAAGCATTTCTGAAGATATTGGTACAACTATGGAAGGTAAGTACATGTTTTTATGTGATTTAGAAACTGTTTCTTCATCATAGGTTGTAAGGTAAGCAGTGGCGTTCAATGGAGCTGCCACAATATTGATTTTATATCGTTTTTGAATGCCCTAGGGGGAAGTTAGGTGTTGTACCTGGAAAAGGCGAGCCGTCGCGTTATTGAAACCGCCACATAAGTAATAGTACAAGGACTGGGTTTCATATAACACGGTTCCACACAACACATTTTCTAAGAACCTATTTAGTGTTATATATGTATAAGAAGGCTATCTGTATTAAAGCCGCAGTCAACTTTAATTGTTTTTTCAGATTCATATTTTGATAGCACATCCCTCAAAGTTTTTCATAGGAAACCCTAATGTTCGCTTTGTAAACTGTGCTGGCGGAAACTCAAATGTCAGCACAACGTTAGCTTTTGCTACTAAACATGTTAGGAGGGGTATTTTCAAAGTGTAAGCCTAAAAAAAAATTGGTTGGAACTTGAATACATAACCGCCACATAACAATTAAAACTTATGTAGCGTGTTAAGACGTCTCTGGAGTGTCACTGCTTTGATTGTAATCTTTTCTAGCATGGGTTCGAATCATATTTCTCGCTGCCATCGCAAAACGCTATGTATTTATTGTTTGCCTTTTTACTTTTTGCAATTTCTGAAGAGTTACAGGTTGTCTATGGTAAGTTATTCGGCTCATATATCTCCAAGAGAAGGGAACTGGATGAAAACGCTACAATAAAATCAATGATAATGAACAATTCGGTTATTCACACAGGGCCTTTTGAAGTACAGCTCCGACAATAACAGGTGTGTATCGTTATCGTAAAACTTCTCTTTTTAAATATATGTAATAAAATCACATTTCTTATAGAGAATTCCTTCCCTCATAGCTAATTCATTGAATTAAATGCGGTTTTCAACAACTCTATCCACACCCTTATACATCAACATCATCCGTTTCTGAAACGTCAGACATTTAAAAATGCACCTGCAATCCATTTCATCTAGTTACCCCTTCACCTTATGGTAGTAAAGCACTTTGTCCTTGCTGCCTTAACAGCTCGATTGCACTCAGTTTTAATTCACTCCTTTTAACATTTCAATTACACGCATACACAACGGGCTCTGGTTACAGAGTTGTCCGCAACTTGATTGACCGCACCTTTCACTGAACCTGATAAACGAGTACATCCCCGAGCCTACTTTTTCCATTTCACTTTATGCAGGATGCAATCTTGCTTCTTCCCAGAGGATGAAATAAAAAAGAACAGGAAAAGTCAGCAACAACAACCCTGTAACTTTAGGTTCAATTTAATTAAAGCAATTTTCCACTTTGGCCGTTTCGCATACAACGAGACAGACAAATAGTGAGAGAAGGAGGTGCATCACATATTCTGTGCATCCTGTAGCTGAAAACCAAAGTCCTTTCATTGCTAACGAGTCTATCTTTCGGACGGGATTGGTCGTACAACGGGTCCGTTTCCTTTTTATTTCTTTTGTGCGTGTCGCTGTTTTCAATAAATGCAGTTCTGCATTTGGTAAACGAAACTAGGAAGGACCTTTTATTGACAATTTAATGCCTGCATTTATCAAAGGATGAGAAGCGGTAAAAAACCAACGTAATCCTTGGAAACCGAAAGCAAGAAAAATGAATTTGATCAAAGCGACGGTAATGTTTGACGGGTGACTTAAATATTTAACTGCTTTACCCAGGGATGTAATTAAGGGGCAAATGGATTTGAAATTCTCGATATAAACTTCCATCTCGACCCCTCCAATTGTCGTCCTAGGAATTGATGAGCTCATAACGTAAACTAATCTGTATCCGAGGGAAGACGAAAGAACCCCAGCGACACAGAAGAAAAGGACACAAAGGTTTAGGTATACATCGACAACAAAAATGGCGACGACGACGACGCCTTGGGTGGCAGCTAGAGTTATGGCAGAAAGCTATCGCTTCAAAATAACTAGAACTCTTCGATGCTCAACGTCGTAACCTGCAACCGGCACTTCGGCAGAACGCCAGTAAGTGTTGCTACACCCTCCAAGATAAAATCTTCTTTATGCGACTTCTTAACGTTGCCCGATCTTATCAGTGATGTGATTTACTTCAATCTATTTACAGTTATACGGGATTCTACATTATTCTGGGATTTTTCTCTCAACTCCTTTCTTCTCTATTCCCTATTCCTATTTCTATTCCTTTCTCCGATTGAAGAGACGAAATTGACGCGGTAAAGGTATCAAGATTGTACCGTCATCCCTTTATATATGTATATATATACGTTTGATGGGAAAGGACGAGGCTAAAGTGAACACCACACGTCCACAGCCCTTAAAACTTTGAAGCGGAATTTTATTTGACAGCAAGTAATGGTAATGGACGTGATAAGTTTAAGGCTATGGGATCGAAATTGTTGGTGTAGTAGTTTCCAGATTTGCAAAAGGCAGCACTTCTTCTCAGACAGGTTAAACGACACCTGAAGAAACAGGTGAGCGTGTGAGAAAGCAACCATGTCCTCTGAGAAAGGTGATAGTGGACTTTATGGAGGTCTGCAGAACAAATATATTTCTTAGGAAGTTTTGTTTCGAAAACGTCTCATAATGTATCCTTATCAACACCAGATAAAGTCAATTCGTGAACCTGGATTCGTTTAAGAAATGGAAAGTGATCAGAACCTATTAATGAAAATGGTGTACAGTATACAACGGTTGCATGAAATGCCTGATGGATTTCTCATAAGCACTTCCTCTTTTGGGAAAAACGTGGCGTGTAAAATAACAATAATATGACGTAACAAGCTTTCGTATAATTTTATTATTAATTAAAAAACATTTAAAATATTTACGAAGCGCCAAATTATAATATTTGATATATTTGTTTATTTCTAACAGTCGTCTAAGTCAGATATATATATATATATATATATATATATATATATATATATATATATATATATATATATATATATACATATATATATAGAGAGAGAGAGAGAGAGAAATATAATTTAAAAGAGTGGTTCAAAAACCATCGAGCAAGACGGACACATTGTATTAAAATAGTGTGAGTCGCCATTTAATTTTAACGGGTGGTTTTTACGATAATTAAAGTATGTTTTAAATTAAATTAAAAATAAAATCGTTAACAATCGACTTGGCGAACAAGCAGGAAATATATTGTAAATACATTTACACGGATTTAAGACAGCCAACGAGACATCACGTGCGCTTCTGCCTCGTGATCCGTACAATCGGATTAATTGTGCAATCCGTTTTGGGAATCTTAAATATACACAAGATATCCAATTGCACTATCAGTTCGCGCGAGAAGTCTTACTGTGGGATCCTAAACAAACAAACGGATCTTCACACACGCGTCCGAGTGCCGTGCAAAGTTTTCTGTGCGATCCTATGCAAATAAACGGATCTCCACACACGCGTCTTAGCGCTGTGAAAAGTGCGAGAATATACACGCGAGTGATGTGCAGTGGGGGAAAATCTTCTACTCATTCCATCCGTTGTGTCTGTTTTCCTTTTTTTCGCACCTCTGTTTGCGTCCCTCAGGCATCGATACTGTCGTCTATCGTCAATACGGATTTATAATCTTTGGAGAGTTTGTAGTGCTCTAAAAAGCCCTACCACCTTTTTCCCCATCCATACATCCTAATCCCAGAAATCCTACATCAAAACATTAAATCCTATCAAAATCCTGAAAAACCAAAACCAAATCCAAAATTCGCAATAAACGAATCAAAATATTCGTTTATCGCTTTGCATTTGCCCCACGGCATAATTTAATCAGAAAACCAAAACTAAAATCAAAATTCGCAATAAACGAATCAAATATTCGTTTACAGCTTTGCATTTGCCCCACGGCATAATCTCTATTCAAAATCCAGAAATACATTTCAATCTGGTAATTTCCCTAGAAAATTAAACAAACCAAATCCATGGCAAATCACACCAGATGTTCGAATTTGCCACAAGCAAACAATACCCAAATACCATTTCAAATCCTCACATGCAAATAGATTGATGAAGATTCAGAAAACTGAATCTTATCTAAAACAAACATTGAGCATCGCACGAAATGTATTGAAAATCGAGATTGTTGCACGAAAATGTGTATCTTTGGGATACAATTTTCGATTCCTTTTCCTTTATAAAGGAATAGTATATTGATCTCCGGGCCGCAGTTAAATATCATCCGTTGTCCCTGAAGGAAAATATCCTGGAGAAGGGCGAAGTTCAAATTAAAAATAAATAAAATACTAAAAGGAAAAACGAGCCTTCTTTTTCATTTTACTGGTGAGTAAAGCATAGGTACACCCTCAAAGAGAATACTTCTGAAGATCTGGAGTATCACCTGGCCACCACGGAAACCAGCGGACTTGCGAAGACTGAGGCCAAACCAAAAGGACGTTACTCTTCCCTCTGGATCAGAGGAAGCACGGTTAACGACCCCTTGTAGGACAAGATTTCAGGAGCGGTCTGTTTTAAGAGATCGCCTTGTCCTTTTAAGGATCAGGAGACTCGCGTCCTGAAACTAACCCCTACTAAACACAACAAAAAATTTTGGTGGCAGCGCGTGGGATACCCAAAATCCCCTACCAAAGAAGACTCGGGGATTATCCAACAATCCCCTACCAAAGAGAACACTGGAAAAATTATCCACGAAGGACGTCCCGATAATGCAGAATTTCAAAATCCTCTATAACTGATTCCTGAAGACATCAAAGACACGCACTCCAGGCGCTTGAAGGAAGACATTTAAAACTGGCGGGATAATACTTGCGATATCCCCTAACAACAAAAACAGTGAAACAAAATTTCTTTTAAAGCGTATTCCGGGGCTAACACCGGAACAGTAACATTAAAACCTTTTTTTTAAATTTTTAAAGCGTATACCGGGGCTGACACCGGAAAGATATTGAAATTTAAAAGCGTTGCCGGGGGCTTGGATACCGGCAAAGTAGATAAAATCAAAGTGCTACGAAAACTGCCACGAGTTCCGTGGAAAAGAGGAAACATCTTTTTCCTTATACACCAGCACAACATAATCATCAGGAAATTTGCTGCTAGATCCTGACGATAGTGATTAGGACCAGAGAAGAATAAAATAATACATCCAGTGGAGCGAACCTCAGTCAGCAGAAAAACCGATTCCTGTCGCAGCTACAACAACCACAGGTAAAAGAAAATTTTTATTATTAAAGTGAAAAGTGAAACAGAAAGTGAACTCAATTTGATAATTAAAATAAAGATAAAATTCATTTAAGTTTGTCATTTTTGCGTAGTAATCGGCCTCCAAAATAAATAATTTTTTTTTAAATTTTTCGAAATCATTAACTAAAGGAGACGCCAAGAATAAATTGAATGTTCAAATACTTTTTTCAAAATTGTTCTTTTCACACGAGGATCAAGAAAAACCCTCTAAAATTTGATTTTTTCTTTTAAATGCAATTAGTTTATATATTTTTTCTCTCCTAATGGGAATATCCATATAAGTGCCCAGAAGGGATAAAATTATAGTGAAGCAATCAAGGGAACTATAGAAAATATGTTCACCTTTATAGGCGAAATTTAAATAAACGTACACTAAAATTTATCAAAAATTTTACACATATTTCAATTTACAGAGGCAAAATTTAAATTAAACAAACATAAAAATTTTCATAAAATTGATACGAATACATTTTTTCTTAATAAACATATATTTTTAAACGCATATCTTTAACAATTTTCTAAAAATTTTACACATATATATATATATACATATACACATTTGCTTTTCGGAACTATTTCAACTTCCTTGGGGAAGATTTTCTATCGTTTCTGAGTGATAGCTGAAGGAAAACGGAAAGTTAAAGTCCTTTGCACTTAATTTTGACGTTGTTTTGGACTTTTTGTGTGTTGATTTTCTTTTACGTTTCTGTGGAATAAGCTATTTCAGGGTCCTTTTCTCTTTTTGCCCGTGACACTTTAGGCCTTGCTCCCCTCGAACGAAAGGAAAATTGTTTCTCTGTGAGGAGTAAAATACACTTTACCCAATAGGATCTAACTAACTAAGTTGGAGGATATATTATTCTTGTTGTTTTCGTCTTTTCTCTTGGTTATCGTATCACGATAAAATGAAAATTACATCTCTTTGTTCTCTACCCCTTTTCACCATCATTTGGGAAGGTCTGTTTCACAAATACGTCGTGAGCGACAAAAATAAACCGGGTACGCGTTCGCAGAGACCTGAGCCCGAGCTCATACAAAATCGCGAGGACGAAATATCGGAAACCGTACGTATGGAAACACGCGAACAGAGTTCTAGAATGAACCTACCAATAGGATTAAGTGACATACTGGGACTCGTGCCGGTATTTAACGGTAATCCTGATGAATTAGAGAGTTTCGTCTCTTGTGGAGACATTTTGTTCTCACAAGCACAAGAAGACAACCAGAAATCCTTTATTCTAAGGGTAGTAAAGACCAGATTACAGGGACCGGCGCGAGACTGCATCAAACATAAAATTATTTCTACATGGGAAGATTTGGTATCTGAATTGGAGGGAGAATTTAAAGCTCTAATCTCTAGGTCTGCTGCTCCAAATAATTTGGTGGCAACAAAACAGGATAGCAAGGAGGGTGTGAAGGAATTTTCAAATAGACTCACACACCACCTGCATGAATTGGACAGCGCCACATACGCTAGTTCATCTGATCCTGCAGTCAGAACTTATCTTCTGGCTGAAAATCAAAGACTCGCTTTAAATACGTTTGAGGATGCGATAAGAAATTCCAGTCTCAAAATCTTAGTAAAAGCACATAGGGCTTCAAATCTCAAAGCGGCCATTAGCTACGTTTTGGAACAATCTCAAAGATTGAACAGCGGTAACTCAATGCAAACTTCCACTAACAATTTTAGGAGAAACCAACTAATTGTTTGCCAAACATGCAACAAGAGGGGACATACTTCTGCGACTTGTTATCGCAACACAAATTTTCCAAATTTCGTCCCCCAACGCATTAAGACAGAGGTTGAACGTCTCCAATGCACATACTGTCGGAAGTATAATCACATTCAGGCAGAGTGCAGAACCAGGTTAGCTCATATGCGAAACCAGGACAAACCTTCAACGAGTCGAAATCCTTTCAGAACTCAGCCCAATCAATCTCAAAATAGGACAATAACAAACTCGCCCCGCATTGAAAATCGAAATACCCGACAAAATCAAAATATTAACAGGGTATCCAATTCACAACAGGGAAACGAACTCACTCGGGCAGCGAGCAACGGCAATCCTTCTCGAGTGCAGACAATCGCCGATATACACCCCATCCCGATGTAAATTTTGAAATGCGCGTATTTTTCTGCCCTGAATTTAAGGAGCCAGTAATACGTGTAAAATTTAATCCATCGGATAAAAAATACTCCACTTTCCTCATTGACACAGGCGCCGACATCAGTCTTATCAAATTAGACAACTTATATATTGAACGATCTGTAGATAATTCAGACTCAGTGACTATATCCACCATTGCTGGGAAAACGGTCAGCACATGCGGAAAGGTATTGGGGGAGTTCGAATTCAGAACTGATAGGCACTCCATACCCTTTAAGCATAACCTTTTTGTAGTGGGCAGCAATGTAGAATTTCAACACGATGGCATACTGGGAAGCGATTTCCTTGCGAAGCACCAGTGCCACATTAACTTTGAAAAGGGATTCCTTAAATTCGCTGTGAAGAAGAGAACCATGGTAGAACTCGAGCAGCCTTTAGGGAACAAAAATGAGGTCAAGGAAAATATTCAGAATGTCACGCCTTACGAGGTGTCTTCCACGGATAATACAGGCATTCATGAAAAATTGGCTAACACCGTTCGTGAGTCAACATCCGAATCCGTTTGTCTACGGGCCGGATCTGATGCTGTGACAAACACAACGAAACCAACCAGCCTTGAATCTTCCTCTCCCCATTTAAATAAAGTTTGTGGTAACAGAAAAGGTAAGGAAACTGCCGAAAAACTGAGTTCAGGAAAACATGAACCCGAAACTCCAATATCCCCAGTAAATTTAAAACGAAATGCCAAAATCGATCTCATAAAATTGCATTCACGATCTCAACAAATAATGGAGATTCCATTTAAAGGAAAACTCAGTCAAGAACTGATAATAACAAAATCCGAGATCATGCCAGGGATATATCTGGGTAATAGCTTGACAACACCACAGGAAAACAAAATAAAGGTATTACTAATGAACACATTAGACACCGATCAAGAAGTAAGCACCAACGACATAGAAGTCGAATGGGAAGATCTGGATGACTACAATGTGTTACAGGCGGATGAAACTAAGAACTTTCTAAAAAATAGGCTTGAAGGGCTAGAATCACTCCTAGAGTTGCGTCATTGTAACCAGGAGGAAAGGATATCTATCCTAGACATCTGCCGCAGATTTAACGATCTCTTTTACTTAGAGGGCGACCATCTCACACACACTGACGCCATAGAGCATCAGATCATCACTGAAGAAGGAAAGCCCCCACTTTACATAAGACCATATCGCCTCCCAGATAGCTCGAAGCAAGAAATCCACAAACAAGTGAATGAAATGCTTCAGGATGGCGTGGTACAACCAAGTTTCAGTCCTTGGAATTCCCCTCTCTTACTAGTACCCAAGAAGGCAGGACCTGATGGGACAAAACGGTGGAGAGTGGTTGTCGACTTTAGAGCCTTAAATAAAATAACAGTCGGAGATGCATATCCATTGCCCAATATTACAGATATTTTGGACCAGCTAGGAAAAGCTAAATATTTTAGCACTTTGGATCTAGCAAATGGGTTTCACCAAATACGCATGGACAATAGAGACAAGGCAAAAACAGCGTTTAGTACACCCTTCGGACATTACGAATATAATCGAATGCCCTTCGGACTTAAAAACGCACCCGCCACATTCCAAAGGCTTATGAATAATGTACTCATGGGTCTCCAAGGAATAGAATGTTTCGTCTATGTAGATGATATTGTAATTTACGGATACGATCTGAACGATCACAATTCCCGACTTACCAGAGTTTTCGAGCGATTACAAAGACACAATCTGAAAATACAACCAGAAAAGTGTCACTTCATAAGGAAGGAGCTCACCTACTTGGGGCATGTTATTTCAAAGGAAGGTATAAAACCAGATCCAGAAAAAACTAAAGCGGTGAAAACGTTTCCAACGCCCAAGAAACAAAAAGACGTAAAATCTTTTCTCGGTTTTGTAGGCTACTATAGAAAATTTATCCCTAATTTCGCCGAACTGGCAAAACCTTTAAGCAGATTACTTCGGAAGAATGTTCCATTTTATTGGGATGCCTTTTGTGACGAGGCATTCACAACTCTAAAAAGAAAGGTTATTACCCCACCAATACTGGCTTATCCAGACTTTAACCGGGAGTTTATAATAACCACGGATGCTAGCAATGTTGCGTTAGGAGCAGTCCTATCTCAAGGTACAATAGGACAAGATAAACCTATTGCTTTCACTAGCCGAACCCTAAACGACGCCGAAACACGGTATACAACGTCTGAAAAGGAATTATTAGCAATCGTTTTTGCATTAGCACAGTTCCGACCATATGTCTACGGACGAAAGTTCACAATAGTAACTGACCATAGCTCTCTACAGTGGCTTATAGGACGAAAGGATCCTACATCCAGACTTATGCGATGGAGAATTCTACTCGAAGAGTATGAGTACACAATCGTCCATAAAAAAGGAAAGCAAAATGCAAATGCTGATGCTCTCAGCCGTATAACAACGACTACCCCAGTCAATCCCATTAAAAATAATATCCTCGTCACCACACGAAGTAAAGCCAAACTCGAAGAAGATGTGGCTGCACAATCATACAAAGATACTACCAATCTTGTATGGCAAGAACAAACAGGGTCCATCTATACCAAGAAAAAACTTGGACTACGTATTATAATCCTCCCATTGATAGACTCTGCTGAGGAAGAAAACCTGGCAGGAAGAATCCCAAACTTCACCAAGCCAGACGTAGGTAAAATTACGTTTCATGAGCAAGATGGGTTATGCGCCATCACATTGCCATTGCCTTTCAGAAACCTAAGCGACCAGGAAACCGCTAAGAGTTCCCTAATTGATCTGAAGAAGATTTGCGAAGACCGGAATTTCAATTCCATTGGAATTTTAGTGCCCTTCATAGAAAACGAATCAAAAGTAACACTTAATAACTTGCTAAAAGAAACTTTTGCTCACCTCAACGTGACAATGTACGTTTTCTCCAATAAAAAGAAGCTTCTAACAGATCCTAACGAAATACAAAAGTTACTCGCGGAATACCATAACTCACCTTTCGGAGGACACCAAGGAGCCACCCGAACAATCAAAAGATTGAAACAAAAATATTACTGGCGCACAATGACCGCTGACGTTGCAGCGTATATTAGAAAATGTGCCTCCTGCCAGATAAACAAAAGTGGAAGGAATCCTAGAATTCCTATGAAGATAACCACAACAAGCTCTAAACCTTTTGAAAGAGTTGCTTTAGATATAGTAGGACCATTACCAGTCAGCTATAATGGAAATAAATACCTACTAACGTTTCAAGACGATTTGACTAAATTCTCAGGAGCTTACGCACTGGCCAGCGCCGAAACCAAGGACGTGGCCAGGACTTTCGTTGAAAACATCGTCTGCCAGCACGGCATACCATCTTCTCTATTAACTGACCGAGGTGCAAATTTTCTCAGCGCACTTTTTAAGGACATTTGTTCCTTACTTAAAATGAGAAAACTAAACACAGCACCCTACCATCCACAAACGAATGGAGCACTAGAACGGAGCCATAGAACTCTAGTGGAATACCTCCGCCACTATGTAAACCAGGATCCTCTCACCTGGGACACCTGGATACCGTACGCAATGTTTGTGTATAATACTACACCCCACAGTAACACAGGCTACACGCCGCATGAATTACTATATGGTTTCCCAGCCGAAATACCCAGTTCTCTCAGACAAAACCCCGAAAGCTCTTATAACTACGACCATTACGCAAATGAATTAAAAATGCGATTACAACATGGTTATCGTACCGCAAAGGGAATACTGATAGAGAAAAAACAAAAATCTAAGGCATACTACGACCAAAAAGTAGGCCGTAAGAAATTTAATGTTGGCGACAAGGTTCTATTAAAGAATCACTCAAGACCTAACAAACTAACCTCCCTGTGGAAAGGCCCCTATGAAGTTGTAAAGATCATATCCGAAGAAAATTCAATCCTCAAAATAGGAAAAGGAACTCGAATAGTCCACAACAATAATATAAAACTATTTGTGGATTAGGCAATCACGAATGAGAAACTCCCAAAAGAAAAAATAAAAGTTGAGGGAAGGCAAATGTATATATGTATAGACAACCTTACAAAAAAAAAGAAATAAATAAATGCATATACGTGTAGTAAACCCAAAAAAAAAAAAAAAAAAAAAAAAAAATCATAAAGTAACACTACCAAAATAGCACGATAATGAATGTAAAATTTGCCTCAACATTTTCCTTTCAAATACTTGAAAACAAATAACAAATAACTTTGTAAATATTGTACAAACATTTTAAATAACCAAAATAAACAAACAAAACAAAAAAAAAAGTATATATGAAGACAAATAGTAACTCACTTAATAAAATAAGTTTATAAATATCAGACAATATGACTGACTTAATTGAAAAAATTTTTTGTAATAATAAATAATCTTAAGTTATAAAAGGAAAAACGCAATATATATATATACGAAGAAAAAAAAAACCAAAATACAAAAACGAAACTTACGAAACAATGTTAAAATTAGAATTTTTAATATTTATATAAGTACAAAACAGTTTTCAACTAAGCCATACTAAGAAAGTAAGAACATTTTTGTATAACTCAAAACAAAGAAAGAAAGTTGTAGAATTTAATTGTACGTTCAAATACATGAAAAAAAATTATATATATAAATAAACGCACGACAAATAAGGACAATGAAAAGTCCTCAAAAAAAAAGAGATAAAATATGTAAATAATAAAAATTTCTTGTAATACACCAAAACAAGAAAAAAAAACCCAAAAGTTACAATACGAAATAATGTTAAAATAATGAATTCAAATACTTATATAATTATAAAACAGTATACAATTAAAACGTATACTCAGAAAATAAGAAAATATTTAGAATCAAATGTTTCCTTCTAATACAATATTTAACCAACATGAAAAAAAAAAACAACTTATACGAAATTTTAAACCAAATGTCTATTGTACATACAACCAAAACCGAACTAAACGAATATACCCTTAACTCAAAATAAAATAAAATCAAATAAAAACTTTATTTTTGGATAACCAACAACTACTATTAAGCACATTTATACTAAGAAAATTCAAACCTAAAAAACCAAATTATATTTGTACAAAATTTCAAAAGAAAATATTCTAATTATATAAATAACCATCGTGGAAACTTCGATACACGAATACATTCATAATAAGAAAGAAACAAACTACAAAAATTACACATTTATAATAAATATTGTATACATAAACCTACTATGTTAGAAAATATCAGGCCTATACAACGGAATCACGATACTATCATCCTTTATCCTCAACCACACCATTTTCCAGAAAATTAATCTCATAAAGATCAATTTTCTTTTTTTTCAAGGAGGGGAGGATGTAGTGCTCTAAAAAGCCCTACCACCTTTTTCCCCATCCATACATCCTAATCCCAGAAATCCTACATCAAAACATTAAATCCTATCAAAATCCTGAAAAACCAAAACCAAATCCAAAATTCGCAATAAACGAATCAAAATATTCGTTTATCGCTTTGCATTTGCCCCACGGCATAATTTAATCAGAAAACCAAAACTAAAATCAAAATTCGCAATAAACGAATCAAATATTCGTTTACAGCTTTGCATTTGCCCCACGGCATAATCTCTATTCAAAATCCAGAAATACATTTCAATCTGGTAATTTCCCTAGAAAATTAAACAAACCAAATCCATGGCAAATCACACCAGATGTTCGAATTTGCCACAAGCAAACAATACCCAAATACCATTTCAAATCCTCACATGCAAATAGATTGATGAAGATTCAGAAAACTGAATCTTATCTAAAACAAACATTGAGCATCGCACGAAATGTATTGAAAATCGAGATTGTTGCACGAAAATGTGTATCTTTGGGATACAATTTTCGATTCCTTTTCCTTTATAAAGGAATAGTATATTGATCTCCGGGCCGCAGTTAAATATCATCCGTTGTCCCTGAAGGAAAATATCCTGGAGAAGGGCGAAGTTCAAATTAAAAATAAATAAAATACTAAAAGGAAAAACGAGCCTTCTTTTTCATTTTACTGGTGAGTAAAGCATAGGTACACCCTCAAAGAGAATACTTCTGAAGATCTGGAGTATCACCTGGCCACCACGGAAACCAGCGGACTTGCGAAGACTGAGGCCAAACCAAAAGGACGTTACTCTTCCCTCTGGATCAGAGGAAGCACGGTTAACGACCCCTTGTAGGACAAGATTTCAGGAGCGGTCTGTTTTAAGAGATCGCCTTGTCCTTTTAAGGATCAGGAGACTCGCGTCCTGAAACTAACCCCTACTAAACACAACAAGTTTTGGTGGCCGAGTGGCATAATGTTCGTCATGGAAGGGATGTGACCTGGATTACGGCACGGATCTAGTGGGGCACCTACTACAAGGGCATAACACGTGTAGTGGTTGCTTTCGCTTATCTATTGCTGGTCTCGACTTGCATCCTTTCCCTAGGCGGTATTGGTTTTCTGTGTAGGCCCATTTCAATGGAGCGGAAATTTCGCGTTGATTTGTGTAACATTCGCGGCTTGAGATGCAATTTCCCTCCTGTCTCTGCCCATGTTTCTAAACAGAAACCAACTATCCTTGCACTTAGTGAAACCGAGGTAATTACTAATACAGATATTTCCGATTTTAATCTACCTGGATATAACTTAGTGTCACTGTTCTTTCCACATCGTTGTATAGCATATATACGAAATGATATTGCTTATCAGCTTCTGCCACAATATAGGCGCTGCTCCAACCCAGTATTTAATATCTCTTGGCTAAAACTTCACGTTCGTAAGCATGTCATACATTACAGCTTTCTTTACAGAAGCCTAAAGTTGGAAAGAAACGTCTCCTTTAACGAATTTGATGCTCTATCTGATTCTATCGATAGGATCTTGACCCTATATCCGCACACTGAAATCGTTATTGCGGGTGATTTTAATGTGCATAACTCTCAATGGCTTCGTCACTCCGGACACACAACACCTGAAGGCCAATATGTCCAGCTCTTTGCTGATTCAAATAGTTTAACTCAACTTGTCAATGAGCCAACACGGGTACCAGATATATATGGTAATTTCGCCAACACACTGGACCTGTTTCTCACCTCCCACCCAAACAAACATACAATTGAAGTTTTTTCGCCCTTCGGCACTTCAGATCACTGTGTCGTGTCAGCTAAATTTCCTCTAACCAACAGTAACGTTAATGAGAAAGCTCCCAAAAGAACAGTATGGTTCTACGAGAAAGCCAACTGGGAAGGTGAACGACTTTTTTGGGAGCCTAAATTGGTCGTTATTTCTCCTCAATAACGATGTTGACTCTATAGCGGACACATTGACAGACACGATTCTGCTTGGCATGCGAACTTTTATTCCACACAGAATAAAGAGTATCAAACCCAAGAGAAATATGTGGTTCGATTCCGGGTGCAGAGAAGCCATTAAGGCTAAAGAGTTAAGCTTCCGGTTGTATATGTCATCAATACAGAGTTGGTTAAGAATTTGGAGTGCAACGGACTTCTGAATGATCGTCAATACGGATTCCGTGGCAGGCGGTCCACAGGAGACCTTTTGTCACTTATAACCGATATATGGACATCTGCGATTGAACGGCATGGTGAGTCAAGGCCGGTCGCAATGGATATATCCAAGGCTTCTGACCGCGTCTGGCACGGGGCATTGCTGAGCAAACTTCGTTCATATGGACTTCCTCGAGAATCGATCGATCCGGGTTGTTGTGGACGGCGAGTGTTCGGATCTGTATCCTGTTGATTCGGGGGTGCCCAAGGTTCTATTTTGGATCCAACCTTGTTCTTGCTTCCCATAAATGATTTGTTGGACACAACGGATAACAAAGTGTTCAGTTTTGCGGATGATAGTAAGATTGTTTCCTCCTTTTCGAGTGATCGGCTGATTGGTGCATCAACATTGGCTGAGATGTAGACAGATTGACTCTCTGAATCGGGATCTGGATAAAGTCCTGCAGTGAGGAAGGGCCAATCTCGTCGACTTCAATGCAGCAAAGACACAATATACAACATTCACAAACAAAACTGGATCATCGGTTCCACAGCTGATGATGAGTGGCCGGGCCCTCGAGGCTGGGGAAAGTTTGAAATTGCTCGGCGTCACGGTCTGTGGGAATATAACATGGCATAAACACGTATCGGGTATCGCCAGATCAGCCTCAGGAAAACTGAGTTATCTTTTTAGAGCCAAGAAATACTTTACTCCAGCCCAACTTCTTCTCCTATATAAATCCCAAATTAGACCCGCGCTCGAATATTGCTCTCATGTTTGGAGCTCGGCTCCTAAACATATCCTAGACCTACTTCAGAGCGTACAAAGACGAGCGATCCGCCTGATCGGGGACTCGGCGCTGACGTCGGGACTACAGTCGCTATCACATCGAAGGCGCGTAGTCGACCTCTGTCTGTTTTACAGATATTATCACGGGCGCTGTTCTTCGGAGATTCTTGGTATTGTTCCACGCAATTCGGTTTATGTGCGCTCCCCAAGACAATCCGACGGATAGCACCCGTTTGTGGTTCAGCTCCCGATGGCGCGAACATCCCTGTATCAGAACTCGTTCCGTTACAGAGCGGGGAAGCTGTGGAACTGCCTTCCCACGCGAGTGTTCCCGGAGCGTTACAACCTGCAACTGTTCAAAAAGAACTGCAACCGTTATTTGATGGCATCTGGGGGCGCCCACTCGACGCTATAGGTTCGCCTCTCCCGAGAAGTCTAAAAAAAAAAAAAAAAAAAAAAAAAAAAATCAGATACAACTGAGGAAAACTCAAAAATATTTAAGAGAGCTAGAAATGACTGCCATGCGCATATTCAACGCTCCAAGTTGTTGCACGACCAGAGAGTGAGACAAAAAAATGCTATACTCTCACGCAGGTAGTAGAAGCGTCTGGGCATTTGTGAAGAACATCCTAAACTCAGTCCCCTCATCCATTCCATCGCTTATAGTCGATGATAGACCAGTGACGAGTGCAATAGAGAAGGTGAATCTACTTGCTGCACAGTTTGCAGTCAACTCAAGCTGCCTGATACGACATCAGTTCCGGCTCAACTTGAGCATAATCATCACACCGTGAGCCAGATTCACATCCGAACGCGTACTGCTGCCCGCGCACTCAAAGAGCTAAACGCAAACAAATCCCCTGGTTCGGATGGTATTCCCCCAATCATCTTCAAGAGATGTTCCTCTTCACTCGTTAAACCACTGCGAAAACTCTTCCATTTGTCTTATTCTACTTGCCGTTTCCCAAATAGATGGAAGTCAGCCAATATTCAGCCAATTCCCAAATAGGGCGACAAATCATCCCATTCTTCCTATCGACCCATAGCACGAACTTCTGTTCTCTCCAAGGTAATGGAATCACTTATCAACCGTCAACTTTCGAAATATCTGGAATCAAATGACCTCCTCAATGACCGCCAATATGGCTTTCGTAGCAACAGGTCCACAGGAGATTTGATGGCGTACCTTAGCGAAAAGTGGAGCCAACCATCCACTACCTCGGTGAAAGCAAGGTAGTCGCATTGGATATTTCAAATGCCTTCGACAGAGTTTGGCATCCAGTCCTTTTGTCAAAATTGCATTCATATGGAGTGGACAATTCCCTGATCCTATGGATAAGAGACTATCTTTCTGGCGGTTCAATTCAAGTGGTTCTTGATGGTGTCAAATCTGTCTCCTATCAAATGAATGCAGGTGTTCCCCAGGGTTTGGTACCCCCACCCACTCTCTTCCTGATCTTTATAAATGATCTGTTGTCAATTACTCACAATCCAATTCACTCGTTTGCTGATGATAGAACGTTGAGTTTTTCATACTCATACGAACACTCCCGTCCAAACTCTTCGAACGACACTACCAACCAGCAACTTATGCTTGATACATTGACTTCAGACCTCAACAAGATATATCAGTGGGGATTATCTAACCGAGTAGAATTCAATGCCTTCAAAACTCAGTGCTGCCTCTTGTCGTCAAAGGCAAACCCCAAATAAATATACTGTCTATGAACGGTACTTGCATCGACGAAGCCAAGGAACTATCAATCCTCGGCTCTCGAATTAATTCGACTCTTAATTGGAATGATCACATATTTGAAGCTGCGAAGAGAGCAGCCAAATGTATGGGGTTCTTTAGGAGATGCAAAAGACACTTCATTCCATCCAACCTGGCCACTATTTACAAGGCGTATATTCGTCCAAAAATGGAGTTCAACTCCCATATTTGGTCAGGCACATCCAAAACTACAGTACATGTGCTCGACAGGATACAAAAGCGAGCAGTGAAACTTATTGGGGACTCAGCCGTAAGTCGATCTGTGGGGAAGATGTATGGTGCGCCGCCGTACGGCGCTAGGTTCCCTTCTTTCCTCCATCATAAGTTCACGGAATAATTTCACGAGTCAGGGCGCCGAACATGGGTATAGAGGTTGGTCTCTGAACATCACTCTTAGCAAAATTAAAAAAAAAACCGACTCTTCAGCTTCTTCTTAATTTTATTTACTCGGAACATAAAACACCATTCACGTTAAACTCAATACAATAAAGCTTCGTTTACTACAATATAATACGAGGGTTGCCTCTTATGTTTCGGGATTTGGCAACCCTAGTGTTGCAATCCGGCAATTGACAGCTCTGTCGTAAAGTTGGACATTTTTGAGGTTATACGCACTCAGAACGTTTTGACATACGAGCGCTATTTGTGTTGTTTACAGTTACTTAAAAGATTCATCTCGGCCCAAAAATGGAATTAAATCGTCAACATTTTCGTGCGATTATTTTTTACAACTTTCGGCGTGGATTAACTCAGCAACAGTGCATGGATAACCTTAATTCAATTTTTGGCGATGAAGCTCCATCAAGGGCCAGTGTTTATCGATGGTATGGTGAATTCAATCGTGGTCGTAGTTCACTCCAAGATGAATTTCGTGAAGGTCGTCCAAAATCAGTTGTTGTTCCGAAAACCATTGATGCTGTGCGCGAACTGATATTGGAAGATCGTCATGTGAACTATCGTGAGATTGAGACAACCTTAGGCGTTAGTGGGACCAGCATACATTCAATATTGCATAAACATTTGACTGTCAAAAAAATTTGTTTGCGTTGGATCCCACACAATTTGTCAATCGCCCAAAAAAAGGGCTCGTATCAATTGGTCGAAAGAAATGCTCAAAAAATACGGTCGCGGTGCTTCGAAACACGTCTATGACATCGTGACAGGTGATGAATCGTGGATTTACGCGTATGAGCCCGAAAGTAAACAGCAGTCGACTGTCTGGGTGTTTCAAGATGAGCCAAATCCAACAAAAGTTGTTCGCGCACGAAGCACTTCCAAGCAAATGGTCGCCTGTTTTTTCGGAAAAACTGGACATGTCGCAACCGTACCACTAGAACAACGCAGAACAGTCAATTCTGAGTGGTACACAACCATTTGTTTGCCAGTTGTCTTCCAAGAAATCAGGAAAACCAACCGCCGAAGACGGATCAACCTTGACCACGACAATGCGAGCTCTCACACATCGGCTGCGACAACTGCATTTTTGAGCACCCAAAACATCGATTTGATGGGTCATCCGCCGTATAGTCCTGACTTGGCACCGAATGACTTCTTTTTATTCCCGTACGTAAAAAACAAACTGAGAGGTCAACGTTTTTCGACACCTGAAGAAGCGGTTGCTGCATTCAGAATGCATGTGTTGGAGATACCTCAATCAGAGTGGCAAAAGTGCTTCGACAATTGGTTCAAACGCATGCAAACGTGTATAGATTTTCATGGGGAATATTTTGAAAAATAATGAAGTGATTTTCGATGATCAATATTTGTTTTTGTTCTCTAATCCCGAAATATAAAAGGCAACCCTCGTATGAGTCCACTGTTCAGTGACACTGAATAATTATGTCAGCAAACTGGATAAAATTAAGTAAATTAAGTGTTAACAATTGAACAGGAGCGGTACACTATACTGAAGATAAATTAGATACTTTCACTGTCAGCAAACTGGATAAAATTAGGTAAATTAATTGTTAACAATTGAACAGGAGCGGTACATTATACTGAACATAAATTAAATACTTTCTCTAAACACTCTTCCAACTACGCCCGCATACTACGGCGGGTAAGTCTCACACCTCTGTCAGTTGTTCGGCTCAGACTGTATTCTTTTACTGTTTACGCGGAGGACACAGCTTGCCTCCACGAAATCTAACTAAAGACTGACTAACCCTTCTAAACTGAAAAAGAATTAATTCACATCCACCGCTATTGACCAATAGGAGAAGATCTTCTAAACATTGGCCCCACCAAGGGTGCGAAACAAACACGATGCTTGCTTCCGTTGCTCATGGTGGGTGTCCACGAGTATGGATATACGACTCCCATAAAATACCATGTTGGTATACACCATCATGCAGACAGGGATTTTCATGCTCACACGATCGGCTACTGCGTATAGCATCTACGCCGATCGTGTACACATCGCTGGCGTCTCAAAGGATCGATCTGTCTGTGTGGGTTTATATTATGCAGAACTCGATTTCCTTCGGTAGCCAGGGTGTGGTATGGTATGCCTGTTTTACTGCTACAGAATTTGCTTCTCCAAGGCTGGGCGCGAGACAGGCGGGCAAGTTTTGTCGGTTGGACAAAACCAGGGGTGACGTGGGATAAGTCATGAAAATACACCACACACGTGCGCAGCAGGGTAAGCATGTATATACGGGACACCGATTGGTTTTCCTGTTGTATGTTGCATGTAATAATTCCTTACAAGGGATTCTGGTTAAGCAAAATAAAAGCAAACGACATTTCATTTTCTGGGCAATCCAATGGCGCCCTATGGTGATGCAGTAAATGCATGAACAGGGTTTTCTTCCAGGGAGCTCCTAGAGATGCGTTGAATGGATGTTATGGGGGAGAACCTGGAAAGGGAGAATGTTTGCCGGTGATTGCAGGTAATGTATAGTGTTGTGGCTGTCATAGCGGGATGAATTGTGGGTGGCGACCCCCGGCGGTTCAGGAGAAAAACTTTGAGTGTTTAATTGTATTCCAGAGTTAGGTGCTCTAGTAAGAAGTTTTAGTAATTGATGGGAAGGTAAGTAGTAGCGTTCAAAGGAACCATGCCTATCTCCTTTCTATAGGTATTATCACGGCCGTTGCTCAACTGAACTTGCTGAATGTATTCCGCCCCTTCAGACATTTTCCCGCGATACCCATCAATCTGTGAATGCCCATCAGTTCACGTTGAAAGTGGACTTCAGGCACACAAATAAACGTAAAGAGTCATTCTGTAGCCGAACCACACGAATGTGGAATGTTCTGCTTGATCATGTGTTTCCTGGTCGTTGTGATGTCCAGACATTCAAGACCAATATACATCGACACCGCCTTTTCTTATCCACTTTCTCTCCATCCGATCGCACTATGCTCTGACATTTAAGTGTACTACAAAATCCCCATTTGTGTGCGCGCTGGTGCAAAAAAAAAAAAAAAACAGAGTACAATGTATAGAATCGGCAAAAACTGTCATCGAAGACGATCATATAATAATTCATTCCAACGAAGAGTCGGGTTTGTGTGTTGGAGAAGGATAGTGTGGCATATTTCCAGTTGTGGCTAAACGAAATTAAGTAAACTAAAATAATTATGTTTCATTTAACAAACAAATATATGCGTTACGATATAGTATATTTATTACATGGTGCTTTCCTGAGTATACTGTGCAAAAGTGTTACATGTTTTCTTTTGATCGTTTTTTTTTAAGCGTTTTTTGGTTTTTTTTTTCGGTCGGAAGGTGGAAATCTTCAAAAGATACCTCTGGACCTATCCAGATGCATGCCGGATTTTTACCGACTAAAACCACCTCCCGCCAGGCATATTCCATTTAATCCCTGCGCAACTTTCTTTTCGATGTTCCGTCGCGGGGTGGAACGTAGGGTACCTGTTACTCCGCTAATCGTATTGCAACTGCTGGATCATGTCACATAGTATATCATTTGCCACGGACCATGCCTGCTTTGAACTCAGCATGTATTCTATTACTCCTGCCGGGGTAACTGGTCGTCTCATATGTCTCTCCAAAATCGTTCGTGAGGCCTCGAATCTCACGCACTCTGTGAGTACGTGTTCCGAATTTTCTATTTTGCCTTCGCAATACAAGCAGTATGTGTGATTCACATGCTTATACTTGTGCAACTCAGTTCGTTGGTAACTCAATTCGCCATGTTTTATTTTCACCCATGTTTCTACATCAGGTATCATGGTGTGGAACCATCTTCCTTTGGTGGAAGAATTCCACCTTCGTTGCCATTCTCTTAGGCTTGAGAGCTTTAACTGTGACCGCATTCTCTGACGGTTCTCTTGGGAGAACTCATCCAATGCAGCGTTTTCTTTAGCTGGAATGTCAAGTGGTGTCCTCCCGGCCAAAACATTTATGGCATGTTAGGATACCGTTCGGAATGCACAGCATACTCTTACTAATGCCAGCCTATGCGCTGAGTTCACTCCCCTCATGCACGACTTATACTGTGCGGCTCCTGCACCTATGTGAGCTGCATATATTATAATGGAAGTGTTGACATTTGTTATGAGTTTCCTTATGTGGGGCCGGGGTCCTCCAACATAGGGTAGCAGTCTCGCTAAAACTTAGCATACTCTTGCGGTTTTTTCACTCGTTTCACTCAGGTGTTCCTTGAAGGTCAACCTGTTGTCGAGCATAACACCGAGATATTTAATATAGGGACTGGATCTGATTGTTTGTCCTTCTATTTCCAAATCAAGATGTTCAACTTTCTAGCGGCTTTTTATTAAAACTGCTTTGGTTTTATGTCAAGCTAGTTTCAGTCCGGCCATATCTAGCCAGCATTTAATGCTCCGGATTGATTGAGAGCGAATATTCTCCAGGTCATCTAGATGTTTAGCTATGGCCACTATTGCCAACTCATCTGCGTACCCAATGATTACATTGTAACTGAGCATACCATCATACATGATATTCAATAACAGTGGAACTAATACAGATCCCTGAAGTACAGCCACTGTTATTTGATATTCCATCATCTGTATCATAGAGCAGTCTTCTATTGGAGAGATAGATTGCTAGTATACGAACCAAGTAGGTGAGACTTGTAGATCGCCCAACGCCGATTCCAGTTCACCGAGCTAAATATATTTTTAACATCGAGTGTCACCACCGCGCAATATTTTTTCGTACCTCCTAGCCATCGTTCTCTAGCCATCGCATTCCGAGCGATGTTGCACACCACAGATAGTGCCTTCCCAGATGATCTACTTTTCCGGAACCCATACTGTCATTCGATATCCCCTCAATGAATGGTTCTAGGCGAGTGGCAATTACTCGCTCAAGTATTTTTCCTGTTTTGTTCAGCATGCATAACGGGCGATAGGACGACGGCGCTTCTGGATTTTTGACTCTTTTGGTATAAGCACAAGTCGCTGTTTTTTCCATCGCTTAGGAAATTGTCCTGTTTGATACTGCTGAAGACTTCCGGCTTTTTTGTTGAAGCAGTCTTCACTACAGCGTTACATCTAGTACCGGGTTTTTTTTTTGACAAACCTTGCAGTCAAGACCACCTCTTAGGTGGTCACGGGAGGTATTTCTCTTTGAGTGATGTTCCATTCCTTTTCCTCCTCAACACCTCATCACACTGCGAGAAGAGGACAGTAACAATTCTGGCCTTTTCACTTTTTTTCCATTTGACTACTCTTGTTCTGTAGTCTTTTCATGCCTATTCTGTAGGCGCTGCCCCATGCGTTGTTATTTAATTCATCTCTTAGGAAGCAGAGCGCCTCATATTTACTCTTGCGGATCACATTCGGTTTGTTGACGAATTTCGCATGTATCTATGGGTAGGTGTTACGGTTTCTTGCCCTTTGTTGCTTTCTGGGTTCCGCCAATACACTGGTGCGATTGCCCCTGCTGGTTGTCTTTGTCGTGGCATAGCAGCATCGCATGATTTGGTTAACTACTTCATGACTTTTCCAGCCTCACTGTTCACATCTGCCTCTGCGTCGAATTGTTCGATTTGGTCTTCCAGTATACTTGTGGGGCTTTTCAGGGCCCGAGGAGCCACGCATCGCTCGATCCCCACCATTCCCAGCATTGCGACTTACCTGGAAGTCGAATCTTCAGCAAGATAATACAACCTTGCTACGGCCTCAACCGCCAACCAATTTGCTGGAATTAATTCAGTTATCCCAAAGGATAACTGACATAAATACCTTTTAGGCAGCTTACCTTTCTTTGGGGGGTTTTTCCAAACCCCTTCCTCCACGATCATTCCTGAAAACATTAAGTCCACGGCAAGGATTATCACCTAGCCGTGGCATACAAAATTTCACCCTCGGGCATGCATTGCACCCTGTGCATCACGTCCCTATTACCTTATGCCATGGAAACAAAATCAACACGGAGTTCCAAATTTACTCGTTTTTAAGCGTGCGGCTACCAGGTCTCACCAGTTTGCCACCGTCGACAAGGTTTCGACCGACGCAAAGCAAACATTCCCCGCATTACCAGCAATAGCTGGTTTTCTATTATCGGTTTCCACCGATCATGGACCGCAAACAAGCAACGAATTGGATGTGGCCATCAAGTGTTTACTTTTAACAACTGGCAATGGCTGCAGCCTATATTCGTTTGCGATACCTAAACATCGCATTCATATCTGCCGGATTGTTTATGGTATACCAATTCCCTATTAACGGCCGCCAACCGTCAGCGGACCTGGGAAATTGCATGTCCATCAACCAAATGTTGATTTATGGCCTCTCCTAGGGTGAGCAGATCTTCGGTTTGTTTTGTTTTTACACCAGAAGGTTCGGTTGCCGGCAAGCATTACACAATCAATTGTGTACACAGCCGCAGGCCCATGCAATGTTTGCATACCCATTACCAGGAGATGCAATTACGACGCTCGCATCTATCCTCGTTCACCGGACGATCGTATGCGACGCATACACATACATGCGAAATGTATGCCATATTTCCCAGTCCAATCACGATTGACTGCCTCGAGTTGATCGTGTAGCTCCTCCCCTTTTATGGCTTTTCTTTGCGATGTCATTCTGATGGTGGCGAATGGAAGGGAGTTAGATATCACCATCACAAGAGGTCACACGCACTATTCGCGTAATATTCGGAGTCGAGTTAAAAAAATAATATCTGCGTGATCCTTAATCAAGCGATGAGATTGTGTTTTTAATGTTGGAGATCCAGTTTTGTTTTGCAAATTAAGTTCGATCGGAGATTGTGTTTTTAATGTTGGAGATACAATTTTGATTTGCAAATTAAGTTCGATCGTAACAACGTCTTATCACGCGATAGTTTTTGAATCCGTTCCGTTTACTAGAGTTAAGAGACCTCGTAGAGGCAGACTAGTGGTTAATAAAGCAGATCGGTTGTGATCATTAATGGAGTAATTAAATAAAGAAGAAATAAACAATAAAAAAGCTCCTGCGTTTCATTTTACTCTTGTTGTGCACAGTTTGGGAAGTGACTTACGAGACACCCTTTGGACCGGAGTTCCTCAATTTTAAGTGGCGGTGTTGCTGAACCCCATGCCCGTGAAGGCGTATTAGCAAGACACTACCCACATACTCGTATAATCGAGCACTTCCGGATCGAGGTCTTTCTCTTTCCACCCATTTTTCTGCGCTTTCTTCGACCATGTGTGTTACACTTTTTGTATAGTGAAAAGAGCTTTTTTAAGTTAAGTAATCACAAAGAAGTAGTTTACCCCTCAAAAAGTAGGTAAAAAATGTATATCAATATTTTCGATTTTTTTCTCGGAAACAATTCTTAATAATTAATTGTAAATTACCTTGATGGACGGGCCCATTTTGATATTAATTCTCCTCCAAATAACGAAACTAGTTACACTTCTATTTTATTATCGTCACATTATAGTTCGAATAAAGATGAAAACTAGTTAATTGACTTATAAATAACTATTCCAGTCCAAAGTAGTATCACCATTTAAAAATTTATCACCCATTAATAACTGGTCCGACTTAAGTGGATTTATTATAAAAGCTTTTAATTAAGATTGCTTCGTCTATTCGACAGGAGTGTCATCTTTGGCTGCCATCAATAACTTGTGGATCAAATTTGATAATACTTCCCCACGTCACCTCACTTCTCCATGTTGACACTGAGCAAATTAAAAATGTAGTGTCCGTTGAAACAAAATTTCATGTCATCATAAATAACAATCATCACATCAACAAGTCAACAACCTTAGAGACTGATCTCGAACGGAATCCATAAATGGACACCAACGGATCATTTTCATTATTTGAAATACAACAACAACAACACAGCATCAACGACATTCAATAATCAGCCTTCGCAACAAAATTAACCAAAAATGCATGAGCGACAAATTTATATCTTTCCTGATGATAGCCTGGCAAACAATTTAAAAAGTCAAAGACGCAGGCAGATTATCCGTAAATCGCACATCACAGAGGTCCTTCCTCCTTCCGAGATACTTTACAACATCTTCAAAAGGTTAAAAATCACACAACTCAAAATAGCAGTTTAAGCAGTGCCCACCGTCTTTGTCGCGCAACAATTGTGACCATTGTGTGTCCTGCACGAGGACACATCACCTCCCTGTGACAGGTTGAGTAATTTTGAAATATGAAGATGTCGTCAACTTTGTACACCGCAGATACGCACGATAATTCGATCGTTTAAGAAATATTAATTAGTGTCACGAAATTTATGAGGAATTCCGTGTTGTTTATGGGGCGTCATCGGGGGCTGTTACGCCTGCCTGACTTGAAGATTAAGAACTCGTTGCCGATGTTCGGACGAAAGTAATTTCTGCTTTAAAACGAATTTATTTATGATTGTAGAACGAGTTGGCGTTGGCGCTGTTTTCAAGAAATCTGTTTTACATTCTTCGGATTATTTTAATTTATAAAGAGGGATTTTTTTTTACATTATTTTTTTGGAAATAGCTAGTTCGGTTATGTATCGGTAGGTCAGATGGAGGAGGCAGCTGTCGAGAATGGAGTTATGTTTGATGAACGTCCCACCCCAGAACTGGAAGACTATGTTGAGGTTGTTAATGTCTTCGCTGTAAATTTATTATTTGTTGTATATCATGTCATGTTACCAAACGTACTCCAAAAATAACATATTTCTATCCACAAAGTGGGATGTAAATAATTTGTGATTTTACTCTTGTTTGTATGCCTTTAGTTGTCAAAATGTTCCTTGATTAAATAGAGCGGTGAAAATATCACTAGGGATAGCAAGTAAATATTGGGATGCCAATCTACTATGGGATCGAAAGTTATATTATGTCAGAGAAAAGTTGGACAAACAGTGAGTCCGAATCACGTTCATGCCAAAACAAGATGCTATAAGCGAAGGGAATGTGTCCCAGTTCCGGTTGATTATTTCCTCCCATGACGAGTTATAGTCCTGCGATCCTTGGAATTTCGGTAACAGCTGGGTAGAAGCCCAAAGCGCTTGCATTCTGCAATGAATATTCTGGCCCCATGTGTCTGACACAAATCTTTACACCCAAAACCTACCAATTGCATAATACTTACCGTTGCGGCCTTTAAGTGAGACCCCAATTAATGGGATTTTTTTTTTGGTAGCAAAATGGAAATCTTGACGATATACATCTGGACCAATCCAGAGACCTGTCGGATTTTTAACATCCCACCAGCACTTGTTTCCGATGTTCTCCGCGGAATTTTCTTTTAAATATCCTATAATAGTCAATTTGTTGCAAAATAAAATATATAATGTATATAAAATTGGGTACTCACTGTATAGGTGGTATGTTGTCTTGTGTGATACAGTTGTTTAGATCCATTTTGGAAATTGAAATCCTATCGGGATAATGTTGATACGCTGCGGATCTCGTTGACCAGTAGTATTTTCGCTGGAACGGTGTCTTTTCTTTTACAACTCTGCTATACACTTCTCCAGATGTTTCTCGTTTGTCTCTTTTTCCCTGTTCTGTATTTCGTACCTGCTCTTGTTTTTCTGTTTCCTTTATGATGTTCAATGATAGAATTCAGAATGATGTTCAATGATAGAATTTGTTTTTTTTAGCACACGTTCTCAACGAGTCATACCTAACAAAGGACTCCTTGCAAACAATGTACCACCTTTTGTAATGATTTTCATGGAGATTTTATAAGAGGTTTTGAAATTGTATCAACCATTACGCACTTATATTTCATTGTTTTATTTAATTTATTCACAAATTGACGTTGAAAAAAACAAATATGCAGTTTGCTTTTTTCCTTGTTTTTTTTTTTTACTTAGACTCTTGTCATCATCATCATCATCATCATCATCATCATCATCATCGGCACTACAACCGGGATCCGGTCTTGGCCTTATTTAGCAAGTGTCGAGGCTTGTTAAATTTTCCATAATAATTTATTTTTACGGGCAAAGTTATTAGCCTTGCGCCGATAGACTCTTGTCACCCACTGTTTATTATCTTTTCTTTTTCTTTATTATTTTTGCTTTGGTCACCTAAAACTTTCCTATGTTTTGTTCTTATATTCTATATAGAGTATTTACCCTAGCGATAGATATATTTGTTGATCCTTCTAGAAGAATTAGCGAAACGCGTTTACCACTGGCAAATGTTTTTGACTTCCACACTTTATTATATTTAACTGACCACGAACTACCACTGATTACCCACAACTTATTGCTGACTACTGCCCAACAACAGGTTTTCTCCCTATTCGCACCCTTGTATCTTGTCGCTCTTTTCCGATCGACGCACTCATTCTTATTTTCCCATTTCCCCGCCTACCATAGATGAATAAACGATCGCGAAATGACTCAACAGTCAATGAACCCAGGAAGAATGGGAAAATTGCGAAGAAGAACAGCTCGGTTTAGGGGTTGATTTGGTTTTGCTTGCAAAGAAAAGCGAAACCAGAATGGTGAGTGCGTGAGCTCGATTGAAGCTTGGGTAATTCTCGGAATGCAGGCCTGTAGCGGTTCCGCCAAACCCTACGGTCCACTTACCTAAAAGCCCCCAGAATTACTACCCAACGTCCTTAAGTTCGCTAATGCAACGGTATTAGTAGCTGTAAATGCTTCACGCATTATATAGATCACCATCTGTAATCATAAAATCCCTATAAAGAAAACTTACCTTCATGCATCCCTTCGCATACAATTTTCCGTAAGATTTCTTTGTTTGCTTATTTGGTATTCTAAACCAATTCGGTACCAGACAAATTCCTGAAAAGAAAAACCCTCGGTCCACATATCATGTAACCATTCCAGCCAGGGATAATTATCATGGCGTCGCCTATTCCTACCTTCATTCATGTATTCGATAAATTTATTTATGTATACATTGGCTGGGGACGTTTTTCTCCCAGCAATTAAATTCCCTGACTCGCACAATGTGCAACCCAAAGCAAATACGCATTTCGCGTCCCTTGGCATCAATTGAAATCCAAGCATAATCAATGCAAATGGGTATTCAATACGTACCCTTTCTAGCGATGCCATAAACACCATTTCCCAGTAACCTCGCTAAAACCAATTATCATATTTTCACATCGGATCATCGTCTCTTTGTTTAACCGCACGTGTTCCAACAAAGATTCCATTGGCATCCGACGATTTCGGTTTTATTTGCTTTACCGAAATCGTATCCTAGGAATGCACTTTATGTCTTTCTTTGTTCTAGGCACACATACCACCATGATCAAGGTGAACGAGTGAGCTCTGAACGAGCAAAATATCGTTGAGTCAAATTTCATCCGCTGGCCGCCATGGTAATGCTAACTCCCGCGCTCCGGTGGACGCGTACATACCGGAATATACCTTGGAGTCAGTGTCGTATAATAATTGTTGTTCGGGAAATAATTAAAACCAACGTGTGTCGTGATTTCGGTGAAGCTGCAACTATTATTATGTTTAAAAGGAACGAACGAACTAAATTAAATAAACAGTGCTTCTGAACGTTAAAAATAACATACCTGTGTGTCGGTGTTTTATTTCTCGCGACCGGCATCTGCGTGTCTTGATGCATTTCGCACTTAATCCTGGACAATTCGGTTAGGCGGAACATTGTTGGACAGTGGGATGAATGATGGAGGAGGAAGGGAACGGAGTACCCATGCAGGTACATACTTCCTCCCCACACGCCCACAAGTACATTCCGGGAAGCAGAAATGCAGCGATATGAAAAGTATACTCATGCATATTTTTCACCGGACGTTGACATTGTTCCCAAGCGAATAGCTTGTATTTTTTATACAGGGGACTATTACTTGGGATGTTCTTTTGCATTGGAATGTGCAAAAAAATTGGTGACAGACTAAACTGTTTCGCTATGTAGAAACAGCGTCGTCTACCCATGTTTTGCTGTTGCTAACCAGCAAGGCGGATTTATGATTTCAGGTAGGGAAATCTATATTGGAGAATCAGGGAATCGGTTTGTCCTTAGATAAAATCGGATGCGAATCAGTTTAATGATTCGGGCGGTTTTTTTTTATGTAACATTTCTTCTGTTACTCCTATCGGAGTTGGTGTCTGTCTCATATGTCTCTCCAATATCGTTTGTCCGGTCTCGAGTCTCACGCACTATGTGGTAGCCCCAAGGGTAAGTAAGTATTACGATAGTGATAGCTTTTGCATACAAAAACATTGGAAAATAACAGTAGAGCGGAGGACTTGCTTAGCTCGAACTAACCGCCCTCTGTCGCTTTGTAAATGACTCACCCTGCATACATCATACCACGTGGGCGGTCTCATGAAATCTGCTTCATCTTTGACAGGCTGTTTATCATCGCCTGATGGCGGCGTTCGTCACAGAGCGGTTGTCCTTTATTTGACCCAAATTCTAGATCAGAATTCTTTGTATAATAGTCCTAGCTTGTGAACGACTCATGAAAAAACATATCTATCTTGTGGAATGATTTCGCCGATTTTTTTCACATTTTCCATCCCACGTGGTGGCAACATCGATCGACGTGGAGCCCATTAACGTCTTCCCCCCTCTCACGAAATAGATTGGTTCACAAACGCTGGATTGAAACTAGCAAAGACTAAAACAAGAATGGTACTAAGGTCAAGAGCAAGAGCTTACATGTTGGCGGACGCATAATCGAATTCAGCTCCACCATTAAATATTAAGGGGATATGTTCGATTACCACAAGAGTTTTAAGCACCGCATGCGCTCTGAGGCAAAGACAGCAGTGGCAACACACGCCGAGCTGGACAGGCTGTTGTCACACATAAATGAAGTATTGGACAGAATGCTCCTAGCTTCTATGAGCAGATCAATCCTTATAAACGTAGCTCCCATATGAGCTAGACCAAACGTCCCCAACTAATACACCAAGCCTATGATATCCGTTCAAAGAATCTGCAGGGCGTACAGAACACTACCCAGGGAAGAAGTCACACTAATCGCGGGTCATGTAACCCTAGAAATAGAAGGAAGTTCAGTGGCCGAAACATACAATCTGCGCCAACTGAACGCATGAGACTCCAAGGGACAGCCGAACTCATGGATAACCAACAGCGCAGCCATAGCCAAGTACAAGGTAAATGGTAGCACGAGTTCTACGAGAATAGGCATGAAATGTTGCAAACATGAAAGTGTGGACAAAATATACCACAGAGCGAGGAATATATTTACTACATACGCTGAAAAGTCCGAGGTTTTTAATGAAAACAAGCATTTTTTGGGCAAAATTATATTTATTCCGCAACATATTTGACTACGAACAACATTTCGATGCCCTTTCTTTAGTACGAAATGTTCAAGCCTTCAAAATACGTCTCGATTTCCGCGATGACTTTCTCGTTCAATCCAAATCTCTTTCCCTGGAGCCACTGCTTGAGACTTGGTAACAAATAATAGTCGCTGGCAGTCAAGTCTTAGAATACGGCGGGTGAGCAACCAATTCAAATCGTAATTGGTCCAATTAGGCCATCACTTTCAAGGACGTGTGTGAAGGTGCGTTATTGTGATGATACAGAACTTTTTCCTTCGTCATATACTATTACTATTTATTGGCCTATAGGTACCCGGAAGTTCATGACCTCACTGACTCGTCTGCGGCATCGCATGTTGTCCTGTGCGCTCTCCTTCCACGCTTGACCATCTGATCCGATCTCGTAAAAGTCAAACCTTACATTGTATTCCCATCTCCGTCGTGGCCGTCATATCGGTCTCTTTCCCGTTGGCCTTCCGTCAAGAATTCTACGCACGGTCCTATCATTGCCCATTAGCGCCACGTGTCCGGCCCATCTTAATCTTCGTGACCTGATTACTTTCACTATTGTAGGTTTACAGTTTACATGTCCAATTCGTGGTTGTGGAGTTCCATTGTCCTGCCTCCTCGTCATATTTACCTCCAAAGATATCCCTTAAAACTTTATTCTCGAATACGCGGAATTAGTTTTCTTCCCGTTTTGTGAGAGCCCATGTTGCGCATCCGTATAGAATATTCGGCATGATTATGGTTCTATAAACACGGAGCTTTATATTACGTGATAGTAGCTTGGATTTCAAGAATTTACTGAATGCGTGCCAGCTAGCGTTGCTAGCAGTCTTTTGTTAATTTCCTTCAAAATTTCGTTTCTGGCCGTCGGTGTTGTTCCCAGATAATTAAATTCTTAAACTTTTTCAAATGTCTTGCCCCTGACGTTTATGTGTGTTGCTTGAGGTCCAACTTTTTCCCCGTAATCATATATTTTGCTTTATCTTCACATGTTTCTAGGTCCACCCCTTCTGCCGCTTGCATAATGATTTCCCTGTTTTTACTTACAGTTTCTAGATTATCGTCCAAAACAACGATGTCATCCGCATACGCTGCCAGTTGTGTGACCCCATTCAGGGAATTGTCGGCCTTGTTGTCGTCTTGTACGTTTCTGATGATATACTCGAGCACAAGGTAAAAAAGACACGGTGATAGGCCATCCCCCTGTTTTAGTCCGTCGCGGATTTCAAATGATGCGGAGAGGTGGTTTTCTATTCTAACTCGCTCTTTATTTTCCTTGATGTAGATTTCAATGAGGGCGGCATTTTTTTTTCGGGACTCCCAGTTCAACAACATTTTGCCTATATATATATATATATATATATATATATATATATATATATATATATATATATATATATATATATATATATATATTATATATATATATATATATATATATATATATATATATATATATATATATAGGGTGCAAGACTAATGACCTTGCCCGGAAAAACATTCATCATGGAAAATTTAACAATCCTCAGGGCTTGCTAAATAAGGCCAAGACCGATTCCGGGTTGTAGTGCCGATGATGCAGATATATATATATAATAGATATATTATATATATATATATTATATATATTATATATATACTACATCGGCTGAAATGTCCCGGGATTTTTCAATAAGTAGCGTTAGAAAATGAACATGACTCATTTCGAGAGGCTTCCGTGCCAGTTGATTTGACCGGGAAGAGTACGGGCTCAGTTTTTTTGAGATGCGCATAGCTTAATCTTCATCGATTGCCTGCAGAATAAGAGAACAGTCGCAAGAGATATATTGGACAAACTGAACGACGAAATAAAGAAAAAACCGCCCCATATGACGAAAAGAAAGTTCTATGTCATCACAACAACACGCCGTCATACACGTCCTTTAAAGCAATATCCAAATTGGACCAACTACGATTTTAATTGGTTGGTCGCCCACCGGATTTTGCAGACTTGCCCGCCAGCAACCATTATCTGTTCCCAAACCTCAAGCGGTGGCTCCAGGGAAAGAGATACAGGCCAAAAGAGGAAGTCATCGCGGAAACGGAGGCTTCTAAGGCTTGAATATTTCGTACCGAGAAAAGGGCATCAAAATGTTGCAAAATCGCTATACCAAGTGTATCGCCCTCGAAGGCAACTATGTTGAGAAATAAATATTACTTTGCCCAAAAAACGCTTGTTTTCACAAAACATCCCGGGACTTTTCAGCCTAAGTAGTAGAAGTAGGGATCACATAAATATTAAATGGGAATATAGTACCCTAGAATTATCCATATATAGAGAAATGTCATGAAAGCATCACTGCGTTAATGTGATTAACTAATTCACTCCTAAAGGGCACAAACCGATCCACTTTGTCAGTGAATACCCGAAAAAATGTTCCTCTTCTCTCTTGATATAGAAAAAATCAACTATCCATGCCCTTTCCTGATATGATGTCATATCACACTAATATATCCCATGCCCTTAAACTTAACCGCATGCATTTAGGGATCTGCTTTGCTTTCAAATTGTCTTTCCGACTAATTCTCGTAATCAGCTTTTTTCCCTTCAAATTAATCTCAATCCTACTAACAGCTTTAAATTGTTTCATGTTGACATTCCTAATACCTCTTAGTCGAGATAGTTTCCCAGATCAAACTGCCTACCGGCATCAAGTTAACAGGGCACGCATATTGATCACAATTATCCCAAAGACTAGATCTGGTCATCTTAAGCGACATTGTATGAGATGTTGTCCACACTCGTAAAGGTCAATAAATTTCCAAAGCGACAATAACCAAATGACTGCCATTGTCAATCGGCATCGGTATTGATACATCGCCGGACCTTACAAAGTTGCCTTTGCATAGCCCGTCATCATTATCACCCGGATGGAGTATTGGTTGGGGTCCCGACATCATCTCGACCTGACATTAAGTTGGTAGTAACAGCAGCGCCCGAGATGGGAAGAGGGTAGCTTCACCTTTTGTTCGGATGTAAATAATGTGTCATGCTGCAGTGCGACAAATAAATTCGATGAATTATGGAATTCGGATCACAAAGGCTCTCACAAGAGTCCAATCTAAGTCTGGGCTCAATCTCGAGTGACACATGTACGCACATCTCTGTTCGGCGGCTCCTTCTCTTTCTCTCACAAAATAAACAAACATTTCGAGCATTTAATTTACAACCGTCATTATAAAGTTGCCCGGTTTATTGGTGCGCCCCAGAATAAATTACCCGCCAATAAAGTTGTTATTTTATAATGACATTGTGGCCAACGGCTGTAGGAGCTTGTATCGGAGTGTCCGTCGCCCAACTCCGGCGACAGCCGCCAAATTGGGCAGCTTTTAAGATTCATGTAGCTGGAATTGGAAATATGGATCCAAGTATGGGACATGGGGGAGCGCGCTTTCGGCTGCCCTCTTGTGTTTTTCTGTTAATCACAAGGCACAGCAGTTTCCATATCATAAGAGAGGAAATTACGTTCGGAAATATTTTCATCAATATAATGAGACATCCTCGACAATTGTCACAGAACTGCAGCGTGAGATGTTATGAGGATGATATCCAGTCGGCTTGATGTAGTTTATCATGCCCTGGATTGCCCAGTAAGATAGTCTCATGAGTAGGCTGAGTTTCAAAATGTTTGCATGTCGTGTGTAGTGTGTGTGTAGTCATTATGTCGAATCATGCTAATGGTGTCATATTTTTCATGAGATTACTAACATTACGTGTTTACATGTGTTCACCAAAAATACACAAAATCTTGTCAAAATAATGCAGTAAGGATATTAGGTATCGACCAACAGCTTCGTGCACAATACGACATAGGTACAACACAATATGAATTCAATCAAGTTCCACGTTCTACGCTTCCAAAAAGGATGTATTTCTATACCGCAGTAACAAATATATATGTAGCTAGTTTTCATTCCTAGAACTTGTGGTAGAAAATGGTATCACATTTGCAACAGATCTAAGAAAAAAAAATCCATTCCTTTTAGGAGTTTAGAAACAGTTTTCTTTGATTTTCAGATGTGCGTGCAGTACTCGCTAGTCGCCATTTTTTACGGTTACAGAGGGGATTTTGAAGTACCCTAAAATGTCAAGACACAGAAGTTGTAGATTATAAGGAAAGGAGGTGTTTTGGGAAGTACATTTGTAATCAATTCTGCAACAATTTGGAAAAAAATGTCTGCCCAATTCCCCGTCGTAAATGTTCTTGAGTAAAAGTTTTGTTTTCGATTGATCTGTAACATAGTTACTTAAATCACATTTCTCAATTGTATTAAACTCACAATGTTTTTTTAACAACACTTTTACCAGATTTTTAATAATTCGCTTGACACTCCTAATTCCGACGAAAAATGCATTACGATTCCATATGTGGTTTGAAAACAATTGCCTTGACTTTTTATGTATCACTCGTCAGACAAACTTTGTTGCGAAAATTTATGTTGGAAAGGAACGATCGAGTTTTCTATAAAAATTGTAAACAAGGTGTTTCCAAAGTGTTATTCAGCAAAAATTAAATTTGGTTACAGGTTTGCATAACCACCACAGCGCCCCCAATGGAATTTGATAACCCGTGGTGAGGTCTAAGTAAAGATAGAGCAACCCTGTATCTTACATGAAGACCGAGGTCACCCACATGCTATTGGGTAACGATCAAATATAGTGGCTGCATTCGCCATCCTGTAGCCTGACCGCCATTCTCCGTTACTCTTGTTAATCCAATGAAGAGGGCTTGCCCAAGGGCTGCTGAAAAGCTGACAAATTCCATGTTTAAGCATGTAATCAATCAAGCTTCCTGCAGTTTCTCTGAAGTTAAACGACTCGACGATGGGTTACAGGAGGACTGTGTCTGAATATGATGAAAAACATCGGACTTGGTATGTATAGATTTATTAAAAGGAATCGTGACGTTTGCCAATACACTTAAAATGTCAGCGAACTGATCATGACTAGTAATACTCGACAATGTTCAAGGTTCTTCAGTCACTGAATGTACTGACCAGGAGACTAACTTTTGCTGGTCTAGCAATCTACCATGTCCTAAATCTACAAACAGCTTATAATATTTTGATTAAAGGTTTGTGGGGGTTCTCTATACCACATGGAGAACCAACCCACAATTCCATACCTTCTTTCGACCGCTTTCAGGGCGTCATTTCTACCCATTCCCCTTATAAGCTATTCCACCTGTAAATCATGTTAAACGGACGCATAGCTAAACTCATTATCCTATGCAGATAATGCATAATTGAGTTTAGCTACCTGTTTGCCATACGGCAACCCCATTTCACTAACCCATGAGATTTCCACCGGAAATCGCATCATTTCGGTTAGCAACGGCATAGTCTGATCAAACGACGCGGTTGCTTAATCTTGCGACCGCTGGGGAAATTATCAAAGCATTTAAGTTAGTTCCCATAATAAGATTTCCCTAGCCAAGTTGGCGTACTTTTCACTTTCTCCAGACACTTCATTCAATGGGGACCAATGCTCTCTTTTCGCAGGTGAATAGCACCAGCTTAATTTTCCACTCCTTCACAACTCTGTCTTCCTACAGATCAATGTACTCTGAGATCACCATATTCACCGAATTAGGTCAATGGGTTACGCTCAGAACTGCGTTGATTCATGCACACACAACCAAACCCACCCTGAGATCATAGACTTTGTGCGTCAGTTCTCTCATTCTCCCATGTTCGTCGATTATCGAATTAACCGAAGTAATTCACCACACATCGACGGGCGTGGCAATAAGGGAGCAGAAGTATATTCTCTGTTGGTTGTAAAGTGCGAAAATTAAATTACCAATCTTCATCCCTTTTCCAGAGAGTCGATTAACAACCATCAACGAAGTCAGTCGCTATTCAACTACCACAGCGTGTGCAACACGCTCGCGCGCGAAGCAAAAGGAAAGACGTGTCTGTCGGCAATTGAGTATCAACAACCATTCCCATTAATGAGTTAAAACGAGTTTGATTTCAAATTAGATCCATTCCAATTCCGTTCGCTCAGCAAGTTTTTATTGTTCGATTTTATAATGCACACAGTTTTAACTCGTGGAAATGCCACCGTGGCGTACTCACTTAGTGTGTGGGCGTGCCTTACATTCTGCTGTTTCATCTCAACAGTATTCCTGGATTATCGCACGCACGTACGAATTAACACAGTGAAATATCTAGTGAAGAACGTGCCCATGTTCGGCAAATGAACCCCACAAAAGAATTCCAAATACGTATTTATAATGGTTGTCAACAAACTTGTAATGACTTTATGTGACGTAACCTTGTTATAATAATAATCGAAGTTACATAATATTTGCGAGGCATTAAATATTGTTTATCACAGTTCTAACCGATTGCTTTGCAAGAATTAAAAAGAAAACATTAACCAACTAAACACCACCAGTGAATTTTATTTTACCCTCTTTGACGATTTGTGGATAATTTGTGATCTAGTGTTTGTCGAAACGTTGATGAGGATTCAAGTGAAACCATGTCATACGTTTGTGGCGGTTCTTTAATACATTCCCAAAGAACCGCCCACCCTCTTTAAATTAATATAATCACTTCCTCTTACCATACAAAACCATGGTACTTAGCTGAAATTAGGGCAGCGTAAGCTCCCCTGCAGCGTCATACCTGAAAGGAAAACCTACCCGACGGCATCCATACATTTTGAACTTTCCTGGTTCGTATTTCATGAACCACTTCATCTCCTATCGGCTCGGCATGTCTTTAATTTCGATAAACAAACGCTGGCCAGCGTATTGTTGACATAGCTGTAGCCGACATCCTTTCCATAGTTCACAATTGTATATCGCGCCTATACCTTTAGGTCCGCCACAGTTGCGACAATTCCCCGTTATCGGCTATCAACCGATCATGGAATTTTAGCATGGATATAATCATTGTTTAGGTAACCTTACCCATGCCATGCCTATGATGACCCACCTGAACACTAGATTAAACATACAGTATCTCATTGTGCTCGTTACTTATGTCAACAAAATAATTTTCCTCCTTGTGCAGCGGAGCCATACGCCTAGATTGGATATTGCCTACATCGGTGTTTCCAAGGAATCTTAGGCAAATACCATGACGACCCATTTGTATCATAGGCACATCATGTACATCATGTGTGCCACCATTTGATCTGTGAAATAAAAATCTATTTCGATCCCTGGCATACATCATCAACGATGTATGGGTATATCGCGGCAGCCCCCGAAGATCGTGTTTTTTGTGTAATCAGGTGTCCGCCGATCATCGTCCCCATTGCAGGGCATCGTACTTGTCCTATACGGACACATATAGAATCCTCCCCTATCGATGCAATTCGAGGCCATTGAATCTGATGGATGTGAGTTGCATCGTGGAGTCAGATATCAATCTCCATAGCGGACGGTCGCGTTCTTAAATTAATTTCAGCTTGAGTTCGATAAACCATCAATATCAGTGGAATCCTTTTTCGTTTGTCAATTCTCGCTCTTTTGTTTGTACGGCGAATTGAACGGTTAATTAAGAAATGAACAGTGTCGCGATTAGTTCGATTCGACTTTACAAAGTGCTCTGACTCTTCTTTAATAAAAATATGTGCCTTTAATCACGATTAACATTCCTAACTTTAAAACAGAAAGAAAAGTTCGAACAATAAAAAACAGTGCTCAACACCAATACCAAGTGTTTTATTCTTTGCTTCTTCTTGGCGAAAGGCTGCTGCTAGCAGTGGGACGACTGCCCGCACCACGAAGGAATGTCGGACGTGTCGATAGTGGAGTATCGATAACAAAGGACTTCCAGCCAAGTTTACTGCTACCACATTCACCAGTGCAGTTAGTGTTCTTGTGTTTTGCAACCGTGGAGTTTTTATTAAACCTGTATCCTTGATGATATCAAATAAAAACTACCCACACGTTGGCTCGCCTACTTCGCACCCCACAGGTTCTTCGACCTCGGGGTCACCGAAGGTTAAATTGAGAGTAAGGAGTTTCCATCCATACGCTGTTATAACGGAGTTAATTGCCGTTAATATTTTTATCGCGCCAGGCAGTCTACAAGCATATGCGAACGATCGTGGGATACCGGAGATATCATCTCCTGTATCGAACGTGAAATCAGTGCTCGATTCACCATCAGAGATCGATAATCGGCATAAATGGGTATTGCCGATCATCTGCGCCTTAACGACGATCCTAATTTAAATGATTCACTTGGGTGCAAAGTGATTTAGGACAATTACAGGGTTAGTCAAACTAACAGATACACACACAATATACAAGCAAATAGTGAAGAATACCGAAAGAAAATCGAATTAGAAAATGAGTCGGCCGTATAACAAGCAATAACATAGTAGTTCCACATCAGTTGAATGTACTTGGGTTTAGAATTCGAATTCGTACACGCGGCAGTGGCCTGATGTGTTAGGCATTGGTTCAATTGTTAGTGATTCTAACCGTCATAGCTTCAGTTCGAATCACACGTTCTTCATTATCGTAGCAAACGCTATAACACTTCCTAGCGTTCACGTCAAAACACTTGTGATAGAAACAAGTAGTAACAAAATTAGCGCTACCAGAATCACTTCATCGTCGAGGATTAACGGAAAGGATTCCTCTGGTAACGACTGTTTCTACTCGAAGACGGAAGTTTTTGAAGTTCCGCTTGTATCCTTGCAATTTCCTCCTTCACAGGAACCATTGGTGTTTGTTACACCGGAGGTTCGCTTAGTGCAACTATTGATATTTATTGCACCTTAACTACGGCGATCTGGACTGGATAAGTCTATATTTGGCAAGCTCCAACTATTTCACCTGCACTCTCAGCTATCTGATAAAGTCCATCCAGGCCACGAGAATATCTCGGATATTCTATGGAAGATTTTCGAGCAACAAGGTTTAAGAAGATTTTCATCTGCTGCAATGCCAGCTAGAGACCATAAATATGGCAGGAAATGCGATGGCTTTATTCCAAGGATACTAGTTTCAGTTATTAATTGTCGAAAGTATATATGCGAAGACTATAATAATGCCTTAAAACGCGGAGTAGGGATTCAATTGAAGAGGTGAAAGAACAAGATGTGTTACGCGAGGCTTTTTCTTGCATCTCTTCGCATACAATTCATATAAGAGTTCTTTCTTACCTTATCATAAATTCCCTGTAATAAAATTCATCGGTTCGCATATCATACGACCGCATATCAGGGAATCTTACCCTTGAGTTGGCTAATCCCAGCCTCAATAGGTGTACATAAAAAGTAACTATATACACATCGGCTGTCGACCCTTTTAGCCAGCGATAAATAGTCCAACACCAGCTGCATGTAATTAGCACCATCCACGTTGAGACTATTTCACTAACTCGCACCATGAGTAAACAAAAGACCGCTGTCCTTCATCAGGCATTCTGGCGATACGCAAACAATTCAATCATTCTAGTATCCCAAATGCACCTACCATCTAATGAGTTGCAACTTGTTTACTCAGTTGAACTCTCAGGTCATAAATTCCTTTTATCCTACATAGTTCTGGATTCGTTTCCCAGTAACCTTCTCATATAAACAAAGAACTCCATGATCCCTTTTTCCTTTCTTTGTTTCAGGTTCGTTCCCGTGGCCTTGTGTATAAAAAAAAAAAAAAAACAATGCGATCTTCACTCACATACACATACATTGCCAAGTCTTTCTTCTTTGTTTTCACCACGAGAGAAACACTTTCTCTCTCGGGAAAACTCACCCCAAACGATTGAATATCGTTGAGTCGAATTTCATCTGCAGACCACGCTGGTCGCACGATCTTCTGCTCACCGGTGGGCACGGAGACGCGTACATACTCACGGTCCTCATTCGTGTTAATTGATATCAGCCGCGAAATTACGGTTTGGAAATCAAAGCAAAATTAAGGGCTCTTGTAAACGTAGTTTAAGTGAAATAAAATTAGTTCGAATAAAGAGAAGTTAACGTCAAAAATCCTCCAATGCCTTTTCATTTATCCTCCCGGTGCTTGTGTTTTTTGCTGAACAATTTTCGGAAGAAGACTGTGGCACATTTAGTGGAAGTTGTGGGGACGGGGTAGAACTCTGCGCCCATGTCGGTGCCACGACATCGCCCCCCACACACTCTTCGCGTACAAGGCAAGTTTAGGAGCATAAACCTCATAAACGTTCACGGACCTACAGAGGAGTCCCCTGACGACGAAAAAGAAGAATACTATGAGAACGTCGAACGGGCCCTCAATGCCTGCCCAAGATACGATGTGAAAATCGTTCTTGGTGATTTGATTCCCAAACTAGGTCGGGAGACGGTTTTCAGGCACTACACAGGTTCCCATAATTTGCATGAGAACACTAATGACAATGGACTACGAGTCATCGAACTGGCAGCATCGAAAAACTTGTTCGTTGCAAGTACCAGGTTTCCGCATAAAGATATCCAGAAACCCGCCTGGGTATCACCTGATAGACCCACTCGCAACCAAATTGACCACGTGTTTTGATAGTTCGCCGCCACTTCTCGAGGCTGATGACGGTACGAACGTACCGAGGTGCCAACGTCGACTTGGATCACTATCTTGTTGGTACAGTTTTCCGAGCGCGGATTGCCTTACGGAGACGTATTGCATCCGCGGATCAGGTTCGAATCAACACGGCTGCCTTACGCAATAAGAATACCAGTAACGCCCTTAGTCGTGCGTTAAGACACGTCCGCGAAGAGCTCGACAGAGGGAGAGTAAGTCCTAGGGCCAGAATGGCGGGCGTAGAAGAGAAATGGACACACCTTAAGAATACTGTCATTAGTACTGCCAACTCCATCTTAAGCAGTAGTCGTAGAGATCGAAACGACTGGTTTGATGATGAGTGCAAACTAGCGACTGAACGTAAGAAAACTGCATACCATAGGACGGGGGTGCGCAAGGAGAAATACAAAGAGCTCAGAAGATCTGAAAAAAGCCTTCACAGACAAAAGAAAAGTGCCTAGAAAAAAAGCCTTGTCTGTGAAATAGAGAAAAGTAGAGAGCGAGGTCCACACCAGGCGCGGAAGTTCTACCAAATAATCCGCAGTATGCGGCAGGATAAAGAGGGTAATCTGATCAACGATCCTGGAGGCATTCTGGAGCGATGGGAAGTGCACTTCAATGAATTGCTAAATGGTCACCTCACAGAAGAATTGGAGGCTTCACCAATGCAAGATCAAGACCAAATGCTGCCGCCACCAAGCATTGTGGAAACATTAAAAGCCATAAGACAGCTCAAATCAAATAAAGCCCCCGGAGATGATGGCATACCATCATATGTGTTATTGAGCTGATCAAACAAGGAGAGATAGCTTTACATCACGCAATTCATGAGATCGTGGTGCACATATGGGAGCAAGAGGAGATGCCGGAAGATTGGCGTCGAATTTGTCCCATACATAAGAAGAGAGATATCACAGTGTGCAGCAACTATAGGGGTATAACATAGCTGAGTATCGCCTATAAGATACTCTCCAGTATCCTACAAGATCGGATCGCCCCATACGCTAAAGTCATCATGGCTCAATATCAGTGTGGCTTCATTCCAGAAAAATCAGCGATTAATCAGATATTCACCCTTAGGAACGCGATGGAAAAATGTCTGGAATTTAAGATTCCATTATATCATCTATTTATAGACTTTAAGGCCGCCTACGACAGCATAGACAGGGTAGAACTATATAATGCCATGAGAGAGTACGGCATTCCAAACGAATTGATACGACTTTGTAGGTGGACCTTGACCAACGTAACTAGTCAACTAAAAATAGCGGGATTGCAGTCGAAACAAATAAACATCTTTAATGGACCCCGACAAGGGGACAGTCTGGCCTGCCTTCTCTTCAACCTGTCGTTGGAGAAAGCAATCCGTGACTCTGGCGTTACAACAAGAGGGACTATTGTCACCAAATCCAGCCAGATACTTGCCTACGCAGATGACATCGACATCATTGGTAGAACCGATTTGGCTGTACAGGAATCGTTCACCCAGATCGAGCAGGCGGCACAAAAACTAGGACTGTATATTAATGAGGGAAAAACTAAGCACATGGCGGCAACTTCTGTGAAGAAAAGACCTAACGTTGGTCAAACTATCAGGGTAGTCGAGCACGAATTTGAAGAAATGCAATACTTTAACTACCTTGGGTCAATAGTATCAGCCCATAAAAATATGGAAGAAGAAATACGCGAACGGCTGATCAAATCCAACAAAGCCTACTATGGTCTATCAAAGCTCTTTAAATCCCGAAATTTATCCAGAACATCCAAGCTACTACTGTACAAGACCATGGTCTTACCAGTACTCATGTATGGATCCGAGACCTCTGTGCTCAATAAAAGGCACTCTGAACTCTTAGCCGCGTTCGAGAGGAAGGTCTAAAGGAGAATTGTTGGCCCCGTATGTGAGGGAGGACGATTCCGGAGACGCTACAACCATGAGTTGTGCGCAATCTACCTTAAAGCTAATGTTGTAAGAAAAATCAAACTCGGTAGACTCCGGTGGGCGGGACACCTAGCTCGAATGAGCGAAGAGGAGCCTGCTCGGAAAGTCCTTTGTGGCAGGATGTATGGAAGGAAATAGCGCGACAAACCTTGTCTGCGATGGAGGAATGGCGTAGACCAGGACGCCCAGAGCCTGGGAGTGCCAAACTGGATGTCATCAGCTCGTAATCGGCACGGGTGGAGAGATTTGTTAAATAAGTCCAAGACCGGATTCCGGTTGTAGTGCCGATGATGATGATTATTATTCCGTTTTCTTCTCACTTATGTTTATTTGACTTTACCCAGTCACGAACGCCATCCTTGATCAACAACTGCAGAGTATGTCGTTTTTTTTTCTTCTACACCCGATCAGCTTATATTGTCTAATTACCTATGTCTTCCTTTCTGTAAACTATAAGTCTAACCAACTGGCCTAATTAGGTTTTTAAAATAACTAGTCTTTCTTCTGTCCGCAATTTATTATCCTGTAGCTTCCATCTTATTCGTTCTCCCGTTGGTGTTACGTTTTGTCTTCCGTCGCTTTTCTTCTTATCCCATCTTTGTCTTTCCTTCCGTTGACATATGACTATAAGAATATTTGGACTCTGAAGGTAATAATAGTTCAGTTTCGTTCATTTTCGAATGACACTTACAACTAAAAGGGAATGTCATTCCTAGACACATACGAATCGAAAAGCACAAACCTCGTGACTTCATTTGCCCATGAATGTAACCTAAAATAATACTATTATACCTTTTATATGCACGTGCACGAATGAGGCTCTACCCTGATGGATGATTTACAGCTTGAGTTTTTAATTCGAAACCTTTCAACTATAAATCAATCGATCGCGTTCCTCAGATAAATTACTCGATTGGTTTTATTCAGTCGTGTCTGGTATCAGTTCCAGTATATTTCGGTTGAAGCCTCCATTAATTCGCTACAACAGAAACAATGCCTGCACACATACAAAGAAAGGAACCGGCATCAAGACGAAAAGGTGAAAACTACCTTCGCCGAAATGACATCAGCCATCTGTGACTGCACGGAATCCTAATGGTTCCACAAAACATGCAGATGTGTATCCGCAAAGTGGTCTTTAGGGATGGTACTTCACCCCGAAGCCCAACGATATAAGATTCGCGGTAAATCAATCAACACCTCTTTCGTCTTTTAATTATAGTATGGGCTGCTTTACAAGGAAACGTGTTCTTCAGTTATTAATTATGTTATAAGATATAGCCATTTATAGGGTCTATTATAAGCGATTCATACAGTTTGGTCTGCTTTAAGCTCAACACAAGTTGGCAAATTGGCGTAAGGCAATCAGTCGGCTCACAGTAGTTGGTGCTTTGTCGGATTCATTCAAATTTAAATTACATTTCCTTTGATCTACCCTCAAAGAGACGAATTAAAATTTAGCAATTAATCCGAATTTATAAAAGAACGCCTAAATTATGTCATGCGATTCCTGTCATTTTTATTTTTAGTGCAACATTATTATAGTGATTTATGATCCTGAAAACACTTGTGCCTGGAAAACACATGTGTTATTATAAGAAAGACTATGTGACAGTGTCCATTGCGAACATCCATTTGAACATCCTCAGAATATAAAAACTCACTCGTATCAATAAAGTCCTCTAGGTGTCAATCAGAGAGTGAAATATCGGGGGACCACGCTGACTAAACTGTTTGAATCCTTTGACTAAAATTTCTTGGTTATACGTTGTCAAGATGAAATCCCCATCATTTCCCTAAGCACTTTTAGCACTTAATTGCAACACTATATAAATCATAAATCCAGGTCGCAACTGCGTAATCAACCTTAACCGCCAAATTTCTTAATATCGATACACAATCGCCTTAGCCTTCTTTTACACATATTTCTGAATTGTAGTTTATCAATTTTAGTGACCTCTTTGCACTCTTGAATGCAATTTTGATATCATATGCAAATTTTCCCCTTGCTTAATGAAATTCTGTTTGTTATTCAGGTGCCTACAAACGTTTCTCAGTGCAAATCGGAAAATGTCAAAATATACATTTTAAACATATGTAATAATATAATAAAAGATTAGGTAGTGTAAGTCTAGTGATGATACGCCACGGGATATTGAAGAGATTTCAAAAACCTTTTTTATCACTTACAATTCGACTTCATTAATCGTTTAGAAAGAGTGCCTTCTTTTCATCTCGCTCTGCCCAAGGAAAATTGACCCTTATTACATCTTGCCCCCGGACAAGGATATAGTGTGAATGCATCCCGTGCGCATAGACATGATCGTTGCGTCGATATGGCCGAAGATGCGATAAGGATCATATTGGATTTAACAATGTTCCTTTTTAGCAACAATCTGCTGTATGATTTCCGTTTTCACTGTTATCTTTGAACGTGGCAGCAGCAGCCCTTTTTATCTTTCGAGGGAAAGATGCATTGTAATGACTACATAACATAATGATGATTTCCTAATCCCGTTCCTGTTGGTATGATTTCCGTATAGTGTTTAGGTTTGATGTGCTTTTAATTTTGTTTTTCTCGCTTGGATTTTTTGAAGATTACTGGCATGTGGCGAAGTGGCGGTTCCCCCAAACCCCACGGTTCGCTTTCCTGAAAAACCCCCATAACTTCCACCCAATCTCATAACTTCATTAATGCAATCGCATTAGCATCTTAAATGCTTCACGCATTAAATACATCAATTTTTAACCTAAAAGTCCCTGTAAAAGAAAACTTACCTTTCATGCATCCCTTCGCATACAATTCCCCGTAAGATTTCTTGCTTAACTTATCAGGAATTCCAAACCAATTGGCACCTTCGGTGCAAGGCAGATTCCCCTAGATGAATTCCTAATAACAAAGGATTTGGATTACATGCTATGTAACCTTCCCCAGGGACCATAAACATTGCGCTGTCTATTTTTCAGCTTCGCTATGTGTATGATAAATCTTTTAAAAAAACACATTGGCCGGCGACCTTTTTCTTCCAGCGATAAAATACCCAAGCAGCTGCATTCAATTAGCGCAATCGATGGTGAAGCCAATTTCCCTAACTCGCACCAAGTGCAAACAAAGAACGCTGTTTTTCCAGAGGCTTCCTGACGATACCATAAACAATTCATATCGTTTGTGGTATCCTAAACGCAGTTTTCATTTAATGAGTGGCTGCTATTTATCCAGCTGACCCTCATTATCGAACGATGCATAGGCTCTCCAAAAACATATTTCACTCCGCAATGAAGTTAACAATTGGTGTCTCTTAAGTCGAAGAGTGGCGGATCTTTAATACATTCCCAAAGAACCGCCCATCCCCTTTAAATTAACCACTTCCTCTTACCATACCAAGCCATGGTACTTACCTGCAATTAGGGGCAGCGTCAGCTCCCCCGCAGCATCTTACCTGAAAAGAAAACCTACCCGACGGCATCCATACATTTTGAATTTCCCTGGTTCATATTCCCTGAACCAGTTCATCTCCTATCGGCTCAGCCTGTCTGCAATTACGATAAACAAACACTGGCCAGCGTATTGTTGACATAGCTCTAGCCGATTTTCTTTCCATAGGTCACAATTGTATATCGCGCCTATACCTTTAGGTCCGCCACAGTTGCGACAATTCCCCGTTATCGGTTATCAATCGATCATGAATTTGGGCATGGATATGATCATTGTTTAGGTAACCTTATCCACCCCATGCCTATGATGACCCGCCTGAAAACCTAAATTAAACATACAGTATCTCACTATGTTCGTTTTACTTACCCGCATACTAATCTAAACATACAGCCATCCAGCCTGACCCTTTGTCGCCGTCGACGAGGTTTCTGCTGACTTATGTCAACAAAGTAATTTGCCTCCTTGTGCACCGGAGCCATACGGCTAGATTGGATATTCCCTACATCGGTGTTTCCAAGGAATCTTAGGCAAATACCATGACGACCCTTTTTGTATCATAGGCACATCATATACTTCGTGTGTGCCACCATTTGATATGTGAAATAGCGTTTTTGTTTACTTTGAAACAAAAATCTATTTCGATCTCTGGCATACATCATCAACGATGTATGGGTACATCGCCCCCGACGATCGTACTTCTGTTTGATCAGGTGTTCACCGATCATCGTCCTCATCGCAGGAATTCTATATGTGTCCTATACGGACACATATAGAATTCTTCCCTATCGATGCAATTCGCGGGCATCGAATGTGATGGATGTGAATTGCATCGTGGTCAGATTTTTACCGCCCAATCGCACACACGTGCCCAGGACGTTGCGTTGTCGGAGTCACTAGGGTGGATTACGTTAAGTGTTCGATCGTCGTGGAGATACACCCGTTCCAGATGTCCGTATTTTGAAAATCGTTTTCCTTCCGAAATTTGTGTCCCCGTTGCTATTGCTGCCACGTCCCTTGACGCAATAAATAATTAAATACAAATAATGTAAAATTAAATTGTAATCCCCGCGAGTGTTAATTTTGTATTGAGATTTCGCTTTGTATTGTGACCGGAAGGATTGTGAACTTATCTCATAAATAACATAAGAAGAACTTGACTCTATGGATTATGGAATTTAATGACATTGTGTTTAACTAGTAAAGGTCCACGTCAACTTGTCCCTTCAATTAACTTTTTAACTTGTAAACAATTCAATGTGCGATAGAAACCGATTACAACCAGTGAATTCAATAAAAATAACTTTTTACAATCGAACAATTATACTTGCATTTCATGTCCTCTTTTCTTTGCGGATAATTTTGGTTAACAGTTTTCTGCGGACAAGGAATAAGTGAACCCGTGTTACGACGACACCAAATTATTTCCCCACAGAAGTTTCACTATTTTTAGGGAAAATAATAGAGCGGATTCCCCACGTAGAAATCTAAACACTAGCATATTTGTACACAAGGATGAACTGACGGACATTCTTAGATCCATTAAAAACAAAAAATCGTCTGGAATAGATAGTATTCCAAACATTGTTCTAAAGCATTTACCTCTTGAAGTAGTGAAGGCTTACACTATTTTGTTCAATGACGCTCTAAATACTGCATATTATCCAACCCAATGGAAATCTGCAGTATAGTCCATCCCATCCCCCAAAACGGCAAGCACAGGAGCAATCCAGCCAATCTTCGCTCGATTAGTTTGCTTCCGGATATCAGCAAGGTATTCGAAAAAATTATAAATAAGGCATTGACTAACTGGTGTGAGGAAAATGGTATTACTCCGAACAACCAGTTTGGTTTCCGAACGCAACATGACACAGTTCATGCTGCGACAACACTTGTGTCCGACATACAGTGGAACAAGGCGAAGAGACAATACACAGGGGCATGTTTGGTTGACTTTGAAAAGGCTTTCGCCACCGTATGGTTAGAAGGGCCGATTTATAAGTTATCAAATCTAGGTATGGCCGAATATTTATTATACATTATCTACGATATGTTAATGGGTAAACAATTTGTAGTGAAATGTGGAGATATAATCTCTAACAAGACTTTCCACATCAAACACGCCCTACAACAGGGAGCAGTGAATTCTCCAATTTTATTTAACATTTACACTAGTGATCTAATAGGTTCTCTCACCCATGCCATTGCGTATGCCGACGACATTGTGGTGCATAGATGTGGAGAAAAGATTTATGTCATCAACAGACTTCTGCAAAATGGTTTCAACAAAATCAAACGTTTTTGCCACGACTGGAAATTAAAAATAAATTTCCAAAAAACAGAGACTATCCTTTTCAAAACGACCGTGTCCAGTGCATCAAAGGATACCAAACGGAATTGGAAAACATTTTCCATTGCAGGAAGTAATAATCTTCCTCTACAAGTAAAAACTGTAGTCAGATACCTTGGAATCTGGCTTGATCAGTATCTTTACTTTGATAAGCATACAGCAGCTGCTCTTACAGCAGCTAAAAACGCATATGCAATGACACAAAGACTCTTCCGTAGTACTCTGCTGGACTCCAAGGTGAAAATAATTTCATAGTCAGCATTCATTGGACCAAAATTGGTGTATGGCTGCCCGATATGGTACAACATATCCGCATTTTACATGGAGAAGTTTCGGGTGTTCGAGAGGCAGTGTTTGCGTTCCTGCTTCGGAATGTATAGAAGCCCAGAGTCGCAGTATAAGAAATGCCACCCCAATAAAGTCCTGTATGCCAAATCAGGACTAAGCAGAATAGATAACTTCATTATCAAGATTATCCGTTGTCACACAAGCAGCGAAATTGAACTCATATCGGGAGCATTCTATCCCAATGATATGTATATGGGAAGCACTCTCGAGAATAGGTTCATTCCCCCAGAAGCGTTCCCTTTTATCGAAAAAAAAGGACTTATCCAAGACAAACATGGTGTCCCTATTATTTACCACGCTTTCCGTGGTGCCAGGAATAAACGAATTCTTCACCATAACGATATCTCTAATTTTCCAGATCGTCTGCGTTTTAGTATGCTGATCGGTGAAAGAGATAAATCAATAAAAGATCGATTCTCCTCTCAGGCGCACCGCTTTCCTTCCCGCTATCCCCAATTCCCAATTTTTTTTATTTTTTTTATTTTCGTTTTTAATTTAATTTTAATCTATTATTTTTAATTTTTTTATTTTTATTTGTGTTCCTTGTTTATGTTTGTCCGTTTTGTTTCATTATTTTATTTTTTATTTTTTGCTTGTCAACCCCCTATATATGTAAATAAAAAAAAAACAAAAAAAAAAAAATAAATAAATAAATAAATAAATAAATTAATAATACATGATGTAGAAAAAAATAAAATACATTTTAAAAAGAAAACATATCAATTATTGTCGTCATCGTCATCATTGGCACTACAACCGGGAACCGGTCTTGACCTTATTTAACAAGTCCTGGGGCTTGTTAAATTTCATAATGATTTGTTTTTTGTGGACAAGGTCATTAGTTTTGCGCCAGAGGCTCCCCGACGGGGAATCGAACCCCCGTCTTCCCCGTGACAGGTGGGTATACTAACCACTATACTATCGAGGAGCCTATCAATTATTGTGTCATGTTATAAAAAAAGTTATTGTACGCCGACAGGCATAAGAAAAATAATAATGTGTAATTTAGAGTGCTTGCGAAGAGCCAGTAAGTTAATGTAAGAATGATATTTGTAAAATAGAAGTTCACATTTAGTCTTAAGTAAAATACGTAATTAATTTGTTAAATAAATGTGGATAAAACAAAACAAAAAATGGAGGCGTAGGAACCCAATAACATGGATATCATCTGGTTGAGGGTCGTGCTGAGGAATTCTATTAAATTTCTATGTTGCCTTTACCGCTCCCCCAATGATGATCGACCGGGTACATTTTTCGAACATCTTTCACGTACCGTCGACTGGATACAGATCAGCCACCCGACTTCTGAAATTATCGTCCTTGGTGATTTTAATGTACACAATTCCGGCTGATTGGTGCATTCAGAACAGACGAGTCTGGAAAGTTGGCGGAGATGTTTGCTGTTAGCCACAACTTGACTCAACTCATGGAAGAACCCACGCGAGTGCCGGATGCCCGAGGTGATTATGCGAACACTCTGGATCTGTTTTTGACATTCGAACCGAGTATTTATATTGTAGAGATTTCTGCGCCACAGGAAAACTCAGATCACTGCTTGGTATTGGTCGGGCAATCACTTATATTTCAGGTAAATGGCCGGCCTAGGCGGTTTCGCCATGTGTGAAGGTATGGGTCTGCTAACTAGGACGATATGCGAGATTTCTTCGCATCCTTTCCAAGGTGGGAAGTGTGCCTTGGAGACACCGATGTTAACGCTGGCGCGGACTCGGTTACTGGGATTATTCTTCTCGGGATGGAGATTTTCATTCCACATTCCTTCAAACGAAATTCATCTGATAAGCATTGCCTTGAAAAAAAAAGCGAAAAGATTACAGCGACAAAAAATAGAGCTTTTAAGCAACGGCGCTCCAATCCCACCGATGTTAACAGAATGAAATTTGTTAGAATCGTTACGAATGCAACCAGGTGATTGATACCGGGAAGAAAGCTCACAACGACAGAGTGACCAATAAACTCTCTCAGTTCGCATCTGGTTCGCGCTCCTTCTGGTCAGTGGCAAGGGCTGTCAGCAGTAACTTCCCCTCCTCCTATTTTTCGTCCGTTGGTGACGGACAGCGGGACGTTAGTCACAAATTCAAAATGTAAATCTATTGTGTTCACGAATTTATTTTCCGTGAATTCAAACCTCGATGCCGATCTTTTGGAGACTTCTGTGATCGCACGGTCTTCGATACGGGATGTGCGTTTCGTCCACGTACTATTCAACGCATTCTACGCGAACTGGACTGTAGGAAGACAACCGGCCCGGACGGAATGGCAGCAATAAACCTTAAGAACTGTGCTCCAGAACAATCACCGGTTCTTGGCAGACTCTTTCGCTTATCTAAGGCACGGAGGGCATTTCCTTCCTGGGGGAAGGTGGCTCGAGGTCAGCCAAGACGGGAAAAAATGACCGACCGATAGCATTACTGTCTATGTTATCTAAGGTGATGAAAAAAGTTATCAATACTGGGTTAATTAAGTATTTGGAGTGCAACGGATTTCTGCATGATCGTCAATACGGATCCCATGGCAGGCGGTCCACGGGAGACCTTTTGACACCTATAACCGATATATGGATATCTGCGATTGAGCGACATGGTGAGTCGAGACCGATCACATTAGATATCTCCAAGGCTTTTGACCGCGTCTTGCATGGTGCATTGCTGAGCAAACTTCGTTCATATGGAGTTTCCCAGCAGCTTTGCGACTGGATGAAGAGCTTCCTCAAAAATTGATCGATCCAGCTTGTTGTGGCCGGCGAGTGTTCGGATCTGTATCCTGTTAATTCTGGAGTGCCCCAAGGTTCGATGTTGGCTCCAACTTTGTTTTTGTATAATATAAATGATTTGCTGAAGACAACGGATAACAAAGTGTTCAGTTTTGCGGATGATAGTAAGATTGTTTCCTCTTTTTCGAGTGATCGGCCGATTGGTGCATCAACGTCGCACCAGTTGAGATGTAGACAGATTGACTCTCTGATTCAGGATCTGGATAAGGTCGTACTGTGGGGAAAATCAAATCTCGTCGACTCCAACGCAGCGAAGACACAATATACGAGGGTCGCCTTTTATATTTCGGGATTAGAGAACAAAAACAAATATTGATCATCGAAAATCACTTTATTGTTTTTCAAAATATTCCCCATGAAGATCTATACACTTTTGCATGCGTTTGAACCAATTGTCGAAGCACTTTTGCCACTCTGATTGAGGTATCTCCAACACATGCATTCTGAATGCAATTCAGAATTCTTTTAAGTAACTGTAAACAACACAAATAGCGCTCGTATGTCAAAACGTTCTGAGTGCGTATAACCTCAAAAATGTCCAACTTTACGACAGAGCTGTCAATTGCCGGATTGCAACACTAGGGTTGGCAAATCCCAAAACATAAGAGGCAACCCTTGTACAACATTCACCAAGAAAATTGGCACAATATACAATATTCACCAAGAAAATTGGATCAATCGGTTCCAGAGCTGATGATGAATGGCCAAGCCTTCGAATCTGGGGAAAGCTTGAAATTGCTCGGCGTCACGGTCTGTGGGAATGTGACATATACTCGTGTCGAGGATCGCCAGGTCCGCCTCTAGAATTCTGATAGGGAAAAAATAGAATAAATTTTAAAATGAAAACATATCAAATATTGTGACATGTTATAAAAACATTAGTTATTATACCCCGAAAGGCATAAGAAAAATGATAATGTATAATTTAGAGTGCTTGCGAAGAGCCAGTAAGTTAATCTAAGAATGATATTTGTAAAATAGAAGAATAGAAATAGAAGAAGTCTGAAGTAAAATATGTAATTTTATTGTTAAATAAATATGGATATAAAACAAAATCACAAAAAAAAAAAACCTTCCCTTCCGTATCAGTCGGCCATAATCGATCATGTGTTACGCCTCCACGGCTTCCTCGTGACACACCCATCATACGCGCATGTATCCCAAGCTCACACGGCCATATTGAATAAACCCATTTAGACAAAACGACAGCGAATCACATTTTGTCCAGTCATTGCTCCGCAAATCCCAGCAAAAAAGCTGAACTAAAGGTGCATCAGATGAACACAAATATTGCAAACTTCGTTTGGATCGCAGGCCGAGTGAATTTTCACTGTATTGTTATTCTCAACACCTTTTAACTGCGTTGTTAATAGCTATGGTATATGGCTTTGGCATTTTATTTCCTATATTCTTTTTTTGGTGATGTTCTTCACTATGGTTTCTGTGTGTCTGTCGAGTAGCCACAAACTTATTGCGAAATAAAAACAAAAAAAAAAGCATTTTTAGACTATAAACCATGTTAATTCACAGTCAATTCAATATGAATGCTACAATGAGCAGCCTATCATTATGCTACAATTATTGGCAAAAAATAAACTTATTAAGGGTCATCGGTTGAATTTACATACCGCCATGTCTACTTTTTAACCGCCTTATTCACTACGCTATTGTGGCATGTTAACCAGCGACTTATTTTCCAACAATTTTCTAGATACAGTATAACAAACTTGGCTCTATTTACAGTTCTTAATCGAACAGGAATCGATTTTTGTTACAAATTTGTTATTGGCGAATATTTCCGCATCGAAAATTTATGGTCAGATTCGTCCATTTTTACATTCGAATTAACTGCGGTCTTTTACATCATAAAATCTAAAAATGTCCGCCTATGTTTAGAAACGCATTCGCTATCTCAACACATTTCGATCATTAATTAAGGGAAATAATTATTACTGTTTAGACGTTTTTTGCATTACAATATATGGAAAAATTTCGGTAGGTCAATCACAAACCCCTTCCCTTATCTAACAATTTCTATCCCCATATCAAAACTGATTCCCTTAGAAACGTACAATTAGCGGGATCCAAATCCTACCTTTTCGTCCATGTCCAGCTCATAAAGTCTTCCGATACAAAAGCTGAACTGAAGTAAAGGATATACTCTAAATTTGTATAAGTCACAAGTCTTTAGCCTGGAATCTCCTTGAAACGTTGAACATGCTTACGCCAATCATCCGAGTACATCGTTCAAATGTGTAGCCTTCTCCGAGCAACACCTTAACCATGAGTCTTCGATTACAAATCCACCTAGTATCTTCTTTTCTGCTGAATATCCCAAGTAAATTCCCAAAATGAATGTCTCTGGAACCGTCAACAATCTACAGTAGACAGACAAATGGCCCAAAACAACAACCTTCTGCCATTGCGGACGAATCTTGGGCCTACAGTGTCACTATGCGTAATTTATAGCCAACAACGATTAAAATATCGAGATCGAAGTCTTCCGATAGGCTGCTTAATTCCGTGAATTGAGACACAATTTTCTCTGGTTCAGCAAGAAGTACAAAACGACTGAAGCTCTACCCCGATGTGCATGTTCCTCGGAGGGTAAAAGGATCTACAGGTGAATCAAAGTATCAACTTGAGATATCGGCCGATCGGGAGCTGTGCTAAACTCGTGGGATTCGTATCTTTCACCTGATCTACTGTTTATACATTGCGCTAATGTTGGTGCTGCCGCCTTAGCACATCATTTACTGTCGCTATGACGGTGGTACGATCCTTTGGACCTAAGGGCGCGAGATGAGAGGAAAATGATTACATAGGCCTGTCTGTCTGTTTTTTCATTCGATGCTTTGCAGTAGAAAAGATTCCTTATCTCGGGGATGTGTTCGAGTTTCGCATCAACGTTCTTTTATTTCCGATTACTCCGCGCTAAACTATTTTATGAGCCGATCCTCTATACGGAGACTAAGCGATCGTATATCCATCGAATACCTGTCGAAACATTTTGTATTGACCCGCTGCACGTAATGAACGTTAACATGAATGTGTGGCGTTGGTACCATGTGCGCTTACCATGTCAGAGTGTCAATTTGTTGTGCACTTGCACGTAGCTACAGGACGAATCATCTGTCGACTGAGAGGTATCTCCATGTACCTGCAGGTGATGCAGATGATACCATGTCTGTGGAATTTTTAGGTTATAAAAAGGAATTTCGCGAGCAAATAGAGAAAAAATTGAATCGAGCATGATAAACAAGCAGAAGACTTCCAACTCGGACACGGGAAGCATTGAATTATGGCTGAAATGGTGAGGATGCAACAAACTATGCGCCGTTTCGTTAGGGTGGTAAAACAAATTCCAGTTAAGCATCTGACGGTGTTGAAAAAATGAATTGTACGACATTGGCATATCACCCGGGTTTTTGTCGTCGTAAACACGAGACATAAAAGCAAACAAGTAAATAAATACTGGCACTCGTATGTTACATTGACAGCCAATGTCTAGCATAATGCAAGGTATACATAGCAATTATAGACAATTAACTCTTTGTCTAACAATGGAGACGGTTTTTCTAGCCTATATGCGAGCTGTGTATAGGAAGATTGATCACAGAAGGCAGGAGCATCCTGCCCGATATTTTAGGCGCGCTCGCATTTCTTATCAGCCCAGCCTACTTTGTCGCATAGCGCGTGTGGCGCTTAAAACTCATGCGGTGATTCAATATAATAATCCCTAGACATTTTATGATGGGGCTGGACTCGATTACTAGTTCGCCGACACGGAGGCTGATTTTTTCTAGGTTTTTGCAGCTGAACATCAGCACCGCATCTGTTTTGTTCTCTGCTAGTTCGAGTCCAGCACCAGTGGGTCTCCGATGGATTTTATCGCCTGGTTTGATTTTCTTTAAGGGTTTTTGCTCTTGTGACGATTGCTAAATCGTCCACATAGCCTACGGTATCTACTCCAGGTAGTTCATTTATGTTTAATGGCCCATTGCATATCATGTTCCGTAGGAGCGTTCCGAGAACTGAGCCTTGTAGTATCCTGTTTTTAGGTGGTGTTTTCTTATAATCTTATTCTCTTACAGCTCCTCGATAGTATTAGTGGTTAGTATACCCGCCTGTCACCCGGGAGACCGGGGTTCGATTCCCCGTCGGGGAGCCTCTGGCGCAAGACTAATGACCTTGCCCAGAAAAAAATAAATCATTATGGAAAATTTAACAAGCCTCAGGACTTGGTAAATAAGGCCAACACCGGCTCCCGGTTGTAGTGCCGATGATGATGATTATTCTCTTATGCTTTTATGCTTTCTCATAAAAACTCATGAAAACATGGTATTTAGACGATTGTCCGGTACACCCAGTTAATGCAACGCATTTATTATGAGTTTCCGATCAGATGAGTTAAATGTATTCATTAGTTCAGGGTGATGAATGCCCAATACTACTTTACGCCACCACGCCATCTGGATCCCGCCAGCCCTGCATTGGGGATTCTGCATACTTGGGTGATTGCATCCACTGTACTTCTTTTCGGTCTACATATGTGAGAGACCAGTGGCGGTTCCCTTGAACGCCACCAATCATCTTCCCATTACGTATGTAAAAACCCCCATCTAGGGCATGAAAAAGCATAAAGAGCAGGTATTGTGGCAGTTCCATTGAACGTCACTACGTACCTTACAGCTTTTGATAAAGAAATAGTTTCCTAAAACATATAAAAAACGTGTACTTACCTTCCATAGTTGTGCCAACAATTTTAGAAATACTTAAAGCCAATAATGCTAGCTGACATAAATTTCATCAGCAACAAATATTTATTTCCCTGAAAGCAATTTGGTTACACACGTAGCAACCAACATTGCCCGAACATATCCATGAGATATGCCTTGACGCGCCAACCGCACACATGGAGAAAATGCTTCATCTTTCCATTGCATATCATGCCCGCATTGTTCGGTCGCCCGACCGACAAATACATGAGGGCATTCGGCCGACCGCCCAAGTAAGTCGAGTGCTCAAAATGGAAATTTACCATCGAGAATTCGACTACGTGGAGATGCCATTAACATGTACACGGTCAGCAATAATACTTTACACAGTCGCTGATCGTGCAAACATTTCAATTCCTATGCAGGGATATTGGCACCAGCTGCAACCATGTCAGCGTATGTTCCCCTTAGGAAATCCTCGTATCCACGGTTCGATTGCTCATGCACAGCATGAGAGGGCGAAGCAACCCCATCTGGGTGTGTGCACATCTTTTCGATGATCATCCCTTGTATGGTCATCGTGGCATGAATGAAAATTTCAGTGTTCTGTCGTGTCAGTTGATATATTTAATCGCATTCTGGATTCCGTCGAGGGATGTTGGTGCCTCCACGTTAAATAAACAAAAGCGAGTTGAGTTTTGATAGCGATGATGTGCGGTCGTTTATCGAAGTCGGATGGAGCATCTTAGTAAAGCGCACAAAATTGATATCGAGTCGTTGATATTTCATATGTCGATTCAAGTTCAATAGACAATAAGTGCCAACGCGTAATATTAACCAGTTACTTCATGTTTAATAGACAATAAGTGACAACGTATTAAATTGTATATTTACTTCAGTTCAATAGAAAATAAGTGACAACGCGTTAAATTAACTATTTACTTCAGTTCAATAGACCATAAGTGATATTACGTTCGAGTATCTATTTAGTTTAATTGTACAAAACCTAATAATTAGTCGTTAATGATTCGAGTGTCGATGTTAGTGTAAGAGACAAGAAACGTCACTTAATTTTCATCTGTAAATTAACTGAACTGTACAGCCTAGTACTAAGTAGTGTTTATGTTCTATTGTATATACGTATTGTTTAAATGAATTCTTTGAGTAACAATAAAGTGAACGCTTTTAAGTTGGACAGAGCCTTTTACTTCTTGTGTTGTTCTCGGTTGGTGACATAGTTACGTCGTAAATCTTTGCGAAGCAGTGCTCATGTTGGCACATGACAAAGGCATTTACCACAGACCTCCTCCTCAATCCACTCTCTAAGGGATGAGCCTCAGTACCATCCCGTCTGTGTTCAGTAAGCAAGTGGAGCGGTATAATGATGTTGCTTTGGGTAGGTTGTTACCTTTTGGTATCAGGATCACCCATTCATTCCATCATTTTGGGAAAATTCCTACCCTTAGGTTCTTGGTGTATATTGTACTGAACATTTCTGGCTGAGACGCAAATGGCATAATCTTTCTCAGTGCCTCGTTTGGTATACTATCCACTCCCGAAGCCTTTAACACCTGGACCTTCAGACGGCTCTTTTTAATTCCTTTGTGGATACTGACTCCACCATTGTCCCTAACGTTATTTTAGAGTGCATCCGTTAGTTTCTTAGCCGTAGCACAACATTTTATGACTTTCTTCAGCCGCCTTCTAGCTTTACCAAAATGGTTGTGGTGCATTTCGTAGTCGGGTCCCCCTCTCTTCCGTTGTATGTATCTTTGCAATTTAAGGTATTTACCCGGGAGCTCGGTGATTTCCTAGCTCCGCCAGTATTGTCCTGTATGTCTTCGTTCCTGTGTCTTTCTTGGCATAGCGGTTTAGCCATTTCTAACAAATACACACACAGCATACAAGCAAATAAGGTCTTAAGGAGAATTGTTGGCCCCGTATGTGAGGTAGGACGATTCCGGAGACGCTACAACCATGAGTTGTACGCAATCTACCTTGACGCTAATATTGTAAGAAAAATCAAGCTCGGTACACTCCGGTGGGCGGGACACCAAACTTGAATAAGCGAATAGGAGCCTGCCCGGAAAATACTTTGTGTCAGGATGTATGGAAGGACACAGCGTGGCAGATCTAGTCTGTGATGGAGGGATGCAGCGGACCAGGACGCTCAGTGCCTGGGAGTGCCAAACTGGATGACATCGGCTCGAAATCGGGACCGGTGGAGAGATTTGTTAAATAAGGTCAAGACCGGATCCCGGTTGTAGTGCCGATGATGATGATGATGATGATACAAGCAAATAGTGAAGAGCAGCACCCTAAGAAAATCGAATAAGCAAAGCATCAAAGTCGTATATCATAGCAATAGCATATCAATTCCACATAAGTTGAGTGTATTTGAGAATATCAATCGAATTCTTACACACGACAGTGGACCGATGTGTTGAGCATTGTTGGTTCAATCTGTTAATGATTCTAACCGTCATAGCGTCGGTTCGAACCATACTATCTATCGTCGCAAATGATATAGACTCCCCAGTAAGTCAGATTGCTTCTTCACCTGTGGCGTCTTGTCGTCATCGGTGTACACTGAACAGACGTCTGTTCGAAGGGAATTTTGTAGTACTGTGGGGGTACGAAGTCCCGACGCCGCACGGGCGAGAGTTTTACCTCGTCCCCACAACTTCCACTAAAGTTCCACCAAGTAAAATGCCGAAGGAAGAGGACGAAACGCCGCCACGTTTGTCCACAACCGGGAATAAGGGGAAAACACAGTCCGCCGGTGGTGCTCGAACTTCACGACAAACCGTCCACCAAAAGGAAAGTAAATTAAACTCACTGTTTATAGTTTTGAATAACTGGGTTTATTGCTGGTGATCACCGTTTTTAATTTCATTTAATTTTTATGTGAAAATATTTATTTAACAAACGTGGTAAAAACGTTCCATCTTAACTTTGTGTACGTAGCACGACTCGACGCGACTTATTACTGAGAAAAATTGGGGGGGGGGGGGGGGGGCAATATTTCTGATCCCTGTCATGAGGGTTACAATTTATGTAAACCGAATTATTTTGTTTACCGGAATTCATCTAAGGAAATTTGACTGGCGACGTAGATGCTGAATTCCTGGTAAGCTAATAAAGTAATCTTAAGGAGCAACGGCATGCGAAGAGAATGCATGAAGGTAAGTCTTGGTTTACAGGGAATGCGTGAAGCATTTTTATGTGCCGAATGCGAATGCATTGGCGAAAACTTATGCGTCTAGGGTGATTATTATCGGGGTTTTTAAGGTAAGTGTACCGTGGGGTTTGGCGGAACCGCTACAGTACCCTTAAATGTCGGAAAACAGAGTGACCTAAAAAAGAGGTAGAAGATAAATAAAGAGGATATCGATGAACACCTATATTGTATCGACGGAATTGAGCAACTTTCGTAAATTGTGGCCAGTTTCAATAGAGTCAATTTTGCAACTCTTTGGAAACTCAATGCGTTTGGCAGCACTTTTTGAAGCTTCAAATATGTGGTCGTTCCAATTAAGACGCGAGTTAATTCGAACCTCGAATATTAATAGTTCTTTGACTTCGTCGACTCAAGTGGTTTCCCGCGACAGTATATTTACATTGGGATTTCTTTTGTGTGAACTCAACTTGGCATCCGAAGTATTGAATGGAATGAATCCACTTATCGGTAAGATCCCCTGTGGACCTGTTGCTACGAAAGCCATATTGGAGTTCATTAAGGAGGTCTTTTTCTTTCAGATATTTTAAACATTAGTGGTTAATTAATGATTTCATAACCTTCAACAGTATAGAAGTTAGTGCTGTGGATCGACAAGAAAAGAAAATGATTTGTCGCCGTTTTTGAGGATAGGTTGTATGTTTGCTGACTTCCATCGATGGTACTTGTGGATTGTGAAACAGTGGAGTAGGGCAGATAAAAGAGCTTCTAGAGCAGGGGAAGAAAAGGACCTTGTGAGGGTAGAAGTATGGATGCCGACGTACGGCAAGTATTCCTTTAACTCTCCCAACGATGATCCGCAGAAAGAAACTTGTTCATCCGAAAAGAATGTAAAATAAATGAAAATTCACTGGGGGTTCTTTTATAGATAATGTTTTTTTATTATATTTTAATTGGGTTTGGTGGTGATACCTGTCTATTTGTGTTACAAGCAAATTCATTTTTATAGTGCACAATTTAATAGGAAACTTTAGTTTTGAATGTATATCAAAATCGAGCAACACATAAAATCACAGATTTTTTATCAATTCTTTCACCAACTTTAACACGATAGCCAACACGTCTGCGAGTTATTATACGTTCACAACTTTACGAGAGTACTTTCAAACATTAAATATGAACCAAGAGGATCGAATCTTAGCTTTACTCCAGAAAATAACTACTGTTTATATAGTAAGATAACAATTATTTAGTTAACACTCGAAATATCCACGTCAGAGCGATATTCTCCAGCCAAAACTTTATTTCCAACTTGTCCTACTCGAAAATGTCGAGTTATTAAGCGGCATGCCCGAACACTGTGATGGTTGTGTAGCGACTGATCGGAATTAGGGTGGAAATTGTGATTTCTGCTTTTACACATCGATCCGCCAATGGTAATCATGCTCTCTTGTGCATTCCTCAATTTCCCACGCTCATCGAGGTAGAAACGTACTTGTGTATTCGTTCGACATTGATGGGCGTAGCAAGGATGGAGAAATCAAAAGGAAAGCACAATAACCCAGGGTTGATCTGGCTAAGTGTGTGTGTATTAATTCCGCGTATGCAACTTGTCCAGTGACCTAGTGATGATTATGGTAGGTCTCATAGGTCATCGAACTATGGAAAGACAGAATTGCAGAAGAGAGGAAAATTTAGCTGGTGCTATTCACCTGCAAAAAGAGATCATTGATCCCAAGCGAATGGATGATCTGATGAAAATCGATAGGACGCTACATCGGCTAGGGAAATGGTACCGTGGGAAAAACTTTAAGGAATGTTGGTAATTACCCAGGCCAATGGATGATGATACAACCACGTCGTTTGATTCGACTTGGTTGTTGCTAACCAATACGAATGGAATTTCCGGTGGAAATCTCCTAGTTAGAGGAATAGTATTGCCGTATGGTGAACATGTTCGCTAAACTCAATTATGCATTATCTGCATAGAATAATGAGTTTAGCTATGCGTCCTTGAGGAAAACATATTATTTCAGGTGAATAGCATATGAGCGGAATGGATAAGTATGACGGGCTCAAAGCGGTTGAAATAAGGTATGGAATTGTGGGTTGGTTCTCCATGGAATATAGAGAAACCTCACAACCTCTTTAGAAGAATTGGGGGTGTGCCCCTTGATTCCTGGGGCAACAGTACGAGTTCGAAATTGAATCTGAATAAAGGTGTGCTGCTCAATTCGAGGCGAACATGGCTTAATTATTTTTTTACTTTGTGGCCTGGAGATAGTAATCTTCAAAAGATATAGGTGGCCCGAGTCCACTTGCATGCCCGATTCACTCCGTTCTCAGTTATCGGATCTGGCAGTGCCTACTCACCTCCGCTTTGCAACCTATTCCTGTACCGTCTCTCGACATTTCTTCGGAGACAGAATATTATAGTAGTACTGTGGGGGTTCCACCAAACCCCACGGCCCACTTACCTGAAAAACTCCCTCCGCAACTCAACTCCCATTAATTCCCGCCAATGCGATTGCATTGGCACCTGAAAATATTTCCTTCTCCAAGGACATTAATGCATACAAGCATTATAAAGACTCCCTAAAAAGAATTGCGTCTACAAGGGCATTCATATATTACAAAGCATCTCTGCATTAGCGACCCAAAAACCGAATTTCCAATTAGTGTAGATATTCACCCTATAATTCGATCCAGCCGTCGCCATAGATGCCATGCATTGTCATTGTGTACCCATCTAAATTGCTTTCCGAAGACTTGCAACTATGGATTCAATTGCAAGCACTTCACCAGGAAACATTGCTTTGTTTGAATTTTCAAACAATCACCGACGCCAAGTTTCGCCGTCAAATCGGATGCAATAGCATAAATATATGCAAAACAAAAGAATCCGATTCTCCCAGTCGCAGGTAATCATGCATACGATCCTTTTAGCATCTAATGAGTGCCTGCTAATTAGACAGCCGACCCTCATTACCGAAAGATACTGTAGGTCGTTTCACCATTGTTCCTTTCTTCCTCGTTTTAGGCAAAACGCATCGATCAACACGGTGATGTGTACCAACACACACATACACCACCGCGTACCTGAGATCGCTTTCCATTGGTCATTGGTCAAAGGAAATTTCTTTTCCTTTTCACCACACCACCAAAAACTCACCCCAAACGATAAAATATCGTTGAGTCGAATTTCATCCAGCGATCGAGACGGTCGCTCCGCCATCCACCGTGCCGGCGCCGGCACGGTTGTGAAACAAAAATCGAGTGTGAGTCGAACGCGTATCGAGTCGTATCGGTTAATATAACTTTGTTAGTCTAAAATCTACTACTGGTATCTAAAAAACTATCCTTTTAATTAAACGCAGTAATCAGTGTGCAACGTTGCAATATAACAATAATTTAACATTTAAAAAACAAAACAATTAACGCCACTTATAATACTCCATTGAACTAAATTTTAGTGTTTCTTTTTATTACCTCCTGTGCCTAGAGTTTTCTCTTTTGCCGGGTGATCGTGGTTGCGAACGAACGAGGCGGCGTTCGTTCATTTATTGCTAATGACTTTCGGTTCGGTGTTTTGGGCGGCTAACAATTGATGATGGAGGAGGAAGATAATCAGCCCCGTACGCCGGTGCACTACTTCCTCCCCACAGTACATGGGTCAAAAAGGCCCACGGTTTTTCAATAGGTGGCGCCACTAGAAAATTAATGTGACTCATTGCGGAAGGCTAATCTGTCACTAGTTTATGTATAGTGTTTCATGACTTTTCGTCCATTCGTTTACAGGCTACAGTAATTTAATTTTTCCATTGGTTGGTGCGACTCCTATTTCCATTAATCGGCCAAGTTTAATTAAGTAGTTATTTTAATTAACTTTTAACATTGACTCAAAAAAAGAAAAAAAACGAGAAGAATTGAGAACAGTTGACATGTTATAGAGAAAACAAATTAATAACATTGATGCGCCACGTTGTTACTTTCTCTACACTTGGGCAACTTTACAGTTGTAATAATACCTCCCTTCGCAACTCACCATCTAATCCAGATCTCTGTTCTTCTTAACCACTATTTATCCCATAAGCATATGAATTTAATTAAATTAACTCAACTGAGGGGCTTACACGGAAGGAAATCATAAAATTATCAAACAGAAAATTTATTAAAAAAAAAATTTCTTCCATGATATCGATTGGAACGCACAACCAAAAACATGAATGCGGACAGTTGTTGAGCTAAATTCCATACAGCAAGACATCATCTGAATACGAACGTGATTCTTCATCTATCCGCACTTATCTAAAATTAAAATCACCTGACAATCCAAGTAGAAAAATATCAAATCATGTTTTGTGTCCTCTGGTATTACTGACCCACGACTCCCAACAAAACGACTTCATTCATTGAGTGAATGAATGAACATATGATCCAGGTATACTAGTGCAACACAAATCAGAAAATGAGATGTATCCTGTTCTGCACCCCTACCGCTTATAGCGTATCTATCTCTAAAGTCCTTCGTACGCTGCATTGGATATAAGCAAATTGCAAAACATACGTCTACCTCCAACTCACGGCTTAGCAGAAAATATGAAATACCTTATCTGCACCCTTAGAGGCGAATTGTGCTAAACGAAGAGACAAGAATTCCTCCATCGGATTGAGGTTAGAAAATATTGGTTACCTGACAAATCCTTAAAATGGCATTATGAAGAAAATTCACATTTCCCAGAGATGACCATGCAGACGACGATACCGGTCGCACTGCCAAACACCGGGATCAAATAACAACAATAATAAAGTAAAGAATGAAATTATCTATCCTTGGGCGATATTATGAGGACCTCTTTGGTCTGTCTGTTGCATCATTGATGGCAGAACGTATACCAAAGGAAGCGACGCTCATACTGGCGAAGAATGCATTCGAAGTCAAAGTGAAATTGAATGAAGAAACGAAACGACTTTTATCCAGATATTGCAGTTGATTTGAAAAAGTTGAAAAAAGTAAATGGAGAAATCGGACAAATTACGATTTCCAATGACAACTTCACGAACAGTTGGAATCTTCATTTTAATGACCTTGCAGTTCACCCAACTTTGAATGATATAATTTTAAGGAAGGCAAAGGTCAATTTGCCTGTAAGTTGAAGTTTCGACACAGGAGGTTGATATGAAAAGAAGTTGGGTAAATTATGCTGCTCGATAAACACAAATTTCCGATACGAGCCATACATATCGAATGGACGACGGGAATAAGAATTGATCATCTAGGATTTTTCAATTCAATTTCCTTGGATGTGATGGCTATATTTTCATACGGGAACACCATTAGTGGATCTAAAATTTTACAATGGCATGAACCACTCAATCTATATTCCAAAAGTTGCATTCGTAAGATTGTGGGCAAGTTATCTTACGAGGGTAGTTCCAGAATTAAACGGTCTGAGACATAGATGCCGGTAGTTATCAAAATATAATGACTGTGGTAGATAATACCAACCTTAGAAAGATTAGGTTTCAAGTTCGAAGAGGCTACGTTGTTTATTACTTGTTCCGGATACCCGAGGTGATTATGCGAATACTCTGGATCTGTTTTCGACATCCAAACCGAGTATTTATACCATAGAGGTGTGGGGAGGAAGTATTGTACCAGCATGGGTACTTGGTTCACTTCCTCCTCCATCATAAATTAATTGTACCGACGAGCACTATCAGAAAACTGTTCACCCGGAAAGTCATCACCCGAACAAATAAAACGCACGCATTACTTGGTGATCACCGGGTTTTTATTACTTAAAATGTTTGTTTTGGTTTTACATTTAACACTATTGTATTTAGACCGAGGGTCACTGGTGAAATTACTTTTAATTAAATATATTAAACACTACTGTATTTAGACGCAGCACTAGCCACGACTCGGGGTATAACACGGGTGTCCACAGCGCTACGGACAGCGCGAGCGGCATGACCGTGGCGATCAACAGATGAAATTCGACTCGGCGATAATCATCTCGTGCAGAGATGATTCGCTTAGCAAGGGAAATTTTTCGGTGCGATTCCCCTTCACTAGGGAAAAGAATTTCCCACCACCAGAGAAAAGTAAAGTCTCTCTTGGTAGAACAGACAGCCAGATCTCGTAAAGGGGATCATGGTGGGGTGTGTGAGATCGTTCAGATCTGTGTTGTTTACATAACGCTTGCAGGTCGAAAGCGAAACGAAACCTAGACAAGGGATACAGACAAAGAAAGAAGCGACCTAATGCATCGAAGACATGTGCTAAAAGCAAATATGGGACGAGGGCATCATAAAGGTCTTAGATGAATGGTGCCCTTGTGTAAATACACGAATAGCCATTCTAAAGAGGTGCTAATGTATTACAATACTTTATACAATGAGAATTGTATATCGTATCGTCGGTCGGTGGCCAAAACGAATCCCTTGCTTGCATTCGTATATGCCGGGTAATTAGTTTGTGGCGACGTACAAAATGGATGATTGTTTGTGTATTGAACGACGGAATCGCTTGTCGGCTTGCTACAGCTGTAAAAACAAGCCGTCCGACATAGCGCTTCAATTGAGAACAATGGGTGCGAATGGTTTGTATTTATGGTGCATATGCACATTAAGGAACTATTTATCGCTGGCTAAAAGGGTCGACAGCCGGTGTATGCATAGGTAGTTTTTATGTACACGTATTGAGGCTAGGATTATCCAACTAAAGGATAAGATTCCCGGATATGCGGTCGTATGATGTGCGAACCGATGAATTTTATTACAGGAAATTTATGATAAGGTAAGAAAGAACTCTCACAGCAATTGTATGCGAAGAGATGCAAGAAAAGGTAAGGATTCTTTACAGGGACCTTTAGGTAAATAAATTTGATTTATTTGATGCGTGAAGCATTTAAGGTGCTAATGCGATTGCATTAGCGAACTCATACAGATTGGGTTGTATGGATGGGGGTTCTTCAGGTAAGTAGGGAGTGGGGTTTGGCGGAATCGCCACAGAGGTTTCTGCGTCACTGGGAACTCAGATCACTACTTGATATCTGTCGCGCAACCACCTGCACTCCAAGTGAGTGACCGGTCTAGGCAGCTTCGCCAGGTACGGAGGTATGGAGGTGCTAACTGGGACGATTTGCGAGATTTCTTCGCATCCTTTCCATGGTCGGAGGTGTGCTTTGGAGACTCCGATGTTAACGCATGTGCGGAGTAGATCACGGAGATTATTCTACTCGAGATGGAGATTTACATCCGACAAACCATCAAAGGAAATTCATCTGATAGACCCTGGTACGATAAAAAATGCGAGCAGATTCCAGCGGGAAAACAGAGCTTTTAATCAATGGCGCCCAATCCCACCGATGTTAACAGAATGAATTTTGTTAGAATCAGAAACGCGTGGAACCAGGCGATTGATACCGCGAAGAAAGCTCACAACGACAGAGTCACCAATAAACTCCAGCAGTGCGCGACTGGTTCGCGCTCTTTCTGGTCAATGGCTGTCAGCAGTAACTTCGCGTCTCCCTCTTTTCCTCCATTGGTGACAGACAGCGGAACGTTAGAAAAACTTCAAAGGATAAAGCTAATGTGGTCATGGATTTATTTTCCTCGAATCCAAAGCTCGTTTCCGGACCTTTAGAGCCTGCTGTGATCGCCCCGGTACGGTCTTTCATGCGGGATGTGAGATTTCGCCCGCGTATTATTCAACGCATTCTACGAGAACTGGACTGTGGGAAAGCAACCGACCCGGACGGAATACCAGCAATATTTCTTAAGAACTGTGCTCCAGAACTATCGCCGCTTTCTGGCAGACTCTTATCTTATGCACGGAGGACCTTTTGTACCTACCGGAAAATCGCTCGAGTTCATCCAATCCCAAAGACGGGAAAAAAGTGTCTCCCACAAAATTACCGACCGATAGCATTACTGTCTATGTTATCTAAGGTGATGAAAAAAGTCATCAATGGACTTCTGAATGATCGTCAATACGGATTCCGTGGCAGGTGGTCCACGGGAGACCTTTTGACACTAACAACCGATATATGGACATCTGCGATTGAGCGCCATGGTGAGTTAATGGCGATCGCATTGGATATCTCCAAGGCTTTTGACATGCGTCTGGCACGGGGCATTGCTGAGCAACCTTCGTTCATATGGACTTTCCCAGCAGCTTTGCGACTGGACGAAGAGCTCCCTCGAAAATCGATCCGGGTTGGTGTGAACGACGCGTCTTCGGATCTGTATCCTATTAATTCGGGGGTGCCCCAAGGTTGTATTATGGCTCAAACCTTATTTTTGCTTCACATAAATTATTTGTTGGAGACAACGGATAACAAAGTGTTCAGTTTTGCTGATGATAGCACGCTTGTTTCCTCTTTTTGAGTGTTCGGCCGATTAGTGAATCAACCAGCTGAGATGTAAACAGATTGATTCTCTGCATCAGGATCTGAATAAGGTCCTACAGTGGGGAAGGGCCAATCTTTTCGACTTCAATGCAGCGAAGACACAATATACAACATTCACAAAGAAAAGCGGATCATCGGTTCCACAGCTGATGATGAATGACCGGGCCCTCGAATCTGGGGTGCGCTTGAAATTGCCCGACGTCAGGACTACAGTCGCTATCACATCGAAGGCGCGTAACCGACCTCTGTCTGTTTTATAGATATTATCACGGGTACTGTTCTTCGGAGATTCGTGATATTGTTCCACGCAATTCGATTTATATGAGCTTCGCAAGACAATCCGGCGGATCCCACAAGTTTGCGGTTTATCTCCCGACGGCGCGAACATCCCTGCATCAGAACTCGTCCCGTTACAGAACGGGGAAGCTGTGGAACTCCCTTCCCACGCGAATGTTCCCGGAGCGTTACAACTTGCAGCTGTTCAAGAGGAACTGCAATCGTTTTTTTGTGGCATCTCGGGGTGTCCACTCGGCGCTATAGGTTCGCCTCCCCGGAGAGAAGTGTAATAAAAGAAAAAAAAACCTATACATTATTGTTTCTTTACAGAAGCCGGAACTTGCATAGAAATATATCCTCTTGTGAATTTGATGCTCTACCTGATTCTATGGACAAAATCGTTATTGTGGGTAATTTCAATGTGCATAATTCAATGACTGAATTGGTAAGGGGGTTGTGTCTTGCATTTGATTGTGCAAACATAGGTTCAACTAATAGCTCTTGCTGTTGTGCAGTTCCGCACAATTATTGTGTGGAAGGTTGGTCCCAAAGACCGGCCGGTCGGTGAAATACCACCCCTTTAAGTTAAACATTTCGTGAAATGGTTAGGAGTAATCCTTCACCATTTTTCGGAGCCTGACTGATGAACCCTGTCGAGAGAAAGTAGCAAATAAGGGCACTAAGAGCGCGCTATAGGTTCATCTTTCCTGAGAGAAGTAGACAAAAAAAGTACCCTCATCATCCTGAACACACAACACCTGAAGGTCAGTATGGTTCTTACTAATTCAAATTGTTTAATTTAAATCGTCAATGAGTCAACTCGAATATCAAACATGGATGGTCATTCTGCTGACCTGTTTCTCACCTCCCACCCCAATAAATAGACAATCGAAATTTCTTCGACCTTGGGAAGTTGAGACCACTGTGTTGTGTCAGCTATATTTACTCTAACCAACAGCAAAGTTAACGAAAAACCTCCGAAAAGAACGGTCTGGCTCTACAAGAAAGCCGAATGGGAAGGTCTAAAAGACTTTTTTTGAAAGTTAAATTGATAGCGGTTTTTCTCCATAAACGATGTTGACGCTATAGCGGACACATTGACAGCACGATTCTACTTGACGGGCACGATTCTATTTTACCTTCATCCAAAACAAGGTAAAGAGTATCAAACACAAAAGAAATATCTGGTTTTATTTCGGATGCAGAGAGGTTAAAGTGTTAGCCTTGTTAAACGCAAAGCCTACCACCCCCAATACTTACTCTTTGGGACCACCCCTCATTAATCAGATTCGCCATCATGTGAACCCCCATATGTTGATTAACGGTAAACTACATATCCAATAAAATGAGTACCTTTGGGGTAAGGTTTTAATGTTGGCCGGTATTGGCACTGGTTCTACTCCGATCCCAATCAACCAAAATTTCCGCTGAATACCAGAATCACCGCACTACACCAGTACTATTCTAGGAGGTGCGTTCTCACACGCGTCGGATTGTCACTAATATTGTAAAATGTTTAAGATTTAGCTTCTCGGTTCGTATTCAATGAACTCATATTAAACTTGAACGTACGCCAAAGTTCTTTAATTCTTCATTTATTCACAAAAAACTTAAGTGTACAATAGGTCCTTAATTATTCACAGAAGCTTAAAGGTAATAGTAAGTATTTAATTATTCACAGAAACTTAAAGTTAATTATTCACAAGAACTTAAAGGTGATAATTCATCATCATCGGCACTACAACCGGGATCCGGTCTTGGCCTTATTTAACAAATGTCTCCTTCCATACATCCTGCCACAAAGGACTTTCCGGGCAGGCTACTCTTCGCCCATTCGAGCTAGGTGTCCCGCCCACCGGAGTCTACCGTGCTCGATTTTTCTTACAACGTTAGCTTCAAGGTAGATTGCGTGCAACTCATAGTTGTAGCGTCTCCGGAATCGTCCTCCCTCACATACGAGGCCATCAAATCTCCTTAAGACCTTTCTCTCGAACGCAGCCAAAAGTTCAGAGTGCCTTTTATTAAGCACCCAGGTCTCGGATCCATACATGAGTACTGGTAAGACTATGGTCTCGTACAGTAGTAGCTTGGATGTTCTGGATAAATTTCGGGATTTAAAGAGCCTTGATAGACCATAGTAGGCTTTGTTGGATTTAATCAGCCGTTGGCGTATTTCTTCTTCCATATTATTATCGGCTGATACTATTGACCCAAGGTAGTTAAAGGATTGCACTACTTCAAATTCGTGCTCGACTACCCTGATAGTTTAACCAACGTTAGGTCTTCTCTTCGCAGAAGTTGCCACCATGTACTTAGTTTTTCACTCATTAATGTTCAGTCCCAGTTTTTGTGCCGCCTGCTCGATCTGCGTGAAGGATTCCTGTACCGCCGAATCTGTTCTACCGATGATGTCGATGTCATCTGCGTAGGCAAGTATCTGGCTGGACTTGGTGATAATAGTCCCTCTTGTTGTAACGGCAGAGTCACGGATTGCTTTCTCCAACGCCAGGTTGAAGAGGAGGCAGGCCAGACCGTCCCCTTGTCGGAGTCCATTAAAGATGTTTATTTGTTTCGACTGCAATCCCGCTATTTTTAGTTGACTAGTTACGTTGGTCAAGGTCCACCTACAAAGTCGTATCAATTTGTTTGGAATGCCGTACTCTCTCATGGCATTATATAGTTCTACCCTGTCTATGCTGTCGTAGGCGGCCTTAAAGTCTATAAATATATGATATAATGGATTCTTAAATTCCAGACATTTTTCCATCGCGTTCCTAAGGGTGAATATCTGATTAATCGCTGATTTTCCTGGAATGAAGCCACACTGATATTGACCCATGATGACTTTAGCGTATGGGGCGATCCGATCTTGTAGGATAGTGGAGAGTATCTTATAGGCGGTACTCAGCAATGTTATACCCCTATAGTTGCTGCGAACTGTGATATCTCTCTTCTTATGTATGGGACAAATTATACCACGACGCCAATCTTCCGGCATCTCCTCTTGCTCCCATATGTGCACCACGATCTTATGAATTGCGTGATAACGCTGCCCCTCCTTGTTTGATCAGCTCACCTGGTATGCCATCAGCTCCAGAGGCTTTGTTTGATTTTAGCTGTCTTATGGCGTTTAATGTTTCCTCAGTGCTTGGTGGCGACAGCATTTGCTCTTGATCTTGCATTAGTGGAGCCTCCAATTCTTCTGTGAGGTGACCATTTAGCAAGTCATTGACTCCCCACCGCTCCAGAATGCCTTCAGTATCGGTGATCAGATTACCCTCTTTATCCTTGCAGTAAGTGCAGCGTGGTGTGTACCGCGTCATACTGCGGATTATTTGGTAGAACTTCCGCGCCTGGAGCGGACCTCGCTCTCTGCTTTTCTCTATTTCACAGACAACGTTTTTTTCCCAGGCACTTTTCTTTTGTCTGTGAAGTCTTTTTTCAGATCTTCTGAGCTCTTTGTATTTCACCTCGCGCACCCGCGTCCTGTGAGACTGCTGCATTGCCCGGTATGCAGCATTCTTACGTTCAGTCGCTAGTTTGCACTCATCATCAAACCAGTCGTTCCGATCTCTACGAATACTGCCTAAAATGGAGTTGGCAGTACTAATGACAGTATTCTTAAGGCGTGTCCATTTCTCTTCTACGCCCGGCATTCTGGCCCCAGGACTTACTTTCCCTCCGTCGAGCTCTTCGAGGGCGAGTCTTAACGCACGACCAAAGGTGTTGCTGGTATTCTCATTCCGTAAGGCAGCCGTGTTGATTCGAACCTGATCCGCGGATGCAATATGTCTCCGTAAGGCAATCCGCGCTCGGAAAACTGTACCAACAAGATAGTGATCCGAGTCGACGTTGGCACCTTGGTACCTTCGTACCGTCATCAGGCTCGAGGAGTGGCGGTGATCTATCAGCACGTGGTCAATTTAGTTGCGAGTAGCTCCATCAGGTGATACCCAGGTGGCTTTGTGGATATCTTTACGCGGAAACCTGGTACTCGCAACGACCAAGCTTTTCGATGCTGTCAATTCGATGAGTCGTCGTCCATTGTCATTAGTGTTCTCATGCAAACTATGGGAACCTGCGTAGTGCCTGAAAACCGGCTCCCGACCCATTTTTGCATTCAAATCCCCAAGAACGATTTTCACATCGTATCTCGGGCAGGCATTGAGGGCCCGTTCGACGTTCTCATAGTATTCTTCTTTTTCGTCGTCAGGGGACTCCTCTGTAGGTCCGTGAACGTTTATGAGGCTTATGTTCTTAAATTTGCCTCGCACGCGAAGAGTGCATAGCCTTTCATTTATTGCATTAAAGCCGATGATGGCAGGCTTCAGTTTTTGGCTGACTAGAAAGGCTACCCCGAGCACATGGAGTTTTACGTGACAGCTGTAATAAATATCATGCTCTTTTCTTTTAATAACACCACTCCCCGTCCATCTTATTTCTTGCAATGCTGTTATGTCAGCCTTATATTTGGACAGGGCATCGGCTAGCTGCTGTGCAGCTCGAGCTCTGTATAGTGAACGTACGTTCCATGTAAAAATTCTTAAATCATTTAGCCATTTTCGTTTCCGTGGTCGTCGTCCTGTATCCGGTCCATATCCGAGGCTTGTTAAATTTGCCATAATAATTCATTTTTACGGGCCTGGTTATTAGCGTTGCGCCAACCTTTCACAGGATATCGTTCCATGCATTGGTTCACTACTTGGCGGGTGTCAAAGTAGCTATCCGGGGGTGTCAAGTGGAGGCTGCCTGTCAACTTGGATTGAACAGGGACAAGGATCGTCCTGGCCTTCGCCGGGTTGAAGGCAATCAGAGACTTTGCCCTATATGTTCGCACCCATCCCCCCGAAACCAACACACGACCACGACTTCGGCAAAAATTCATATTGCCAGGAATAAGGATGTTTATACGAACGGCTAATGCGTATAGCATCACGCCGATCGTGCACACATCGCTGGCGTCTTCGAAAGTCGATCTGTCCTGTGTGTATTAACATTATGCAGCTCTCGATTCCCTTCGGTAGCCAGTGGTGTAGTATGGTGTGTCTGTCGTTCGAACGATCGACCGATGGGCCTGTATATAGAACAAGGGTGAACATGACATGCAGGTGTGCGGCAAAATGCTTTGTTAAATATGTGCATTGACATGTTTCGGGTTTTATGTCGGCTACGTGATGTCGTAACCGAATTATTTTTCAGGGACATGATGCTTGGAATACAAGCATGCCCCTGGGGGAAAAGTTTGGCGATGCTAATGCAATTGTTTTAGGTGTTTTAGGTAATAGATTAGTAGACAATGGAAAGATAAGTAATGGCGTTAAATGGAACTGCCATAATACTTGTTTTTCAGGGCTTTAGATGCTCTAGGAAGAAGTTTTGGTGTTGTACCTGCAAGAGGTAACCAGTGGCGTTAGTGGGAAACGCCACATACCTGTAAAAGTGCATGAAATTCTGAATGCATACATAGACAGATCATGGAATCCAGATACCACACCTGGAAAAATCGATGACAGCACAAAGGAAATAATGTGCTACTCAAAACAAATAACAATTCCATGGAAACGATGCAATAAGATGTATAAAACATCTTTGCTATCGTTGGCCTTGCATAAACACTTGTGTGAATACAATGTCCTAATAGTTATATTACGCACATTCACACAATCAGGTCTCGCAGATCGTAAACATTTTCAATATTAAATAAATAAAAAAAAGTGCTGCGAAACCTACATCTATTGTATGGTTGAAGTGCATCTATTGTGTGTTTCAAAACAAAGGTGAAGTACAAACACATAATGTAAGCTTCGATCTGCACGATCAAAGTAGAGGAAGAGTCTGTGCTGAACCTCAATGGAAATCAGTTAAAAGGTCTTTATAGTCTAATATAAAATAAGAAGATATTCGAGTCGTGGATTACCCGTTGTTGATAAGATGGATGAAAAAAGGAGTCGTCGTTGCTGTGTTTAATTTTGGGCATTTAGTTTGTGTCCTTTGTAGGAAATAAATAAATAAATAATAACTGCGTGTGTGTAACTTTGAATATAAGTTCAATTTAATATATAATATAAATATAAATGATTGAAGGTGTTTACAATAAAATTAGAATTAAACTGATTTTACAAGTGTGTTTTATTTCTAAAGAGTGTGAAGTATGTGCTGAATGTGCACGTGTTACATACCTATTCGTAAGAATCTTCCGGTTTTATAATTCAAACAATACAAAGGAAAACCGAAGCAGATTTTAGAGAAATAGAAATGACTGCAACGTACATATACCACGCGCAAAATTTTTGTATAACCACAGAATGAGATAAAAAGTACTGGACCCACAGGGAGGTAGTAGAAATGTTTGGGCTCTATACATATGAATCTGCCACCCATCTAATTAACGCAGGTGTTGCCCGGGTTCTGTATTCTCAAACACCCTCTTCCTCATCTTCATAAATGGTCTTGGTAAATCTTTTCCCTAGTGGAGGAAAATACTTTCTCTCTCAGGGAAAATGCGCCTTAAAATTTCCCCCTGAAATCTCAGATCTGTACGAGATGAATATCGCTGAGTCGTTTTCCATCCGCCAACCGCCATGGTCGTTGCTACTCCCGCTGTCCACAGCACTGCGGACGCGCGTGTTGTACCCCGAAGTCTTAACCATACCGCGGATGCGTTTCGGTAACAAAACCTTTAGTCGAGCTTATTGGTGCACTCTGCCTTGAATTAGAATTCCACGAGTGATAACAAAATAATTGTTATTTTTCTGTATAAACAGTAGTTATTTTCTTGAAGAAAGCTAAGATTCAACCTTCTTGGTTCACATTTAATATTTGAAAGTACTTTTGTAAAGTTGTGAACGTATAACAACTAGCAGACGTGTTGGCAATCGTGGAACTTACGTTTCGTGATTGATGGGGAAGAAGTGAACCGTGTGCCCGTGTCTGCCATGACACTTCTCCTCCCCACAATAGCACGTTAAGTTTCCCATACTCATACACCGATCAAACTCTTCGAATCTCGTTACTAGCCTTCTGACTAAGGCGTTAGAATGTATTCACAGCTCGGCCGGTTTGTCGTAAGAGACGACTAAAGGCCAAGGTAGAGGTGGGGCCCCAACGCCCGGTGAAATACCACCCCATCAAGCTATAGGCTCCGTGAAAAGGTCGGGAGAAACCCCTAGCCGTCTTTCGGAGCTGGGCTGATATACGGGTTCAAGATAAAGTTGGTTTAGGTGGTAAGTCGGCCCCAAGGTGAGATACCACCCCGTTAGGCTGTACATTCGGCTATATCGTCGGGAGCAATTTTCGACTATATTTTGGATGCATGGCTGATGGCCCGGACGGACACCGAGGTAAGGCATGTCGATGCCTTCTGGGATAAAGAATTCGGATCTCTGGGAGGAACTATGTCAGGGGAAACAGCATGCAAATATTTTGATAATTAACCGAAATTTACAAAATTCGTTGTCGCGTAATAGGATTCGTTCTCGAAACTCTGTCGACGTTCGACTTATAGCGGCATTTGGTAATATCAGGGGCATCGGTTTCATCAATACGAATGTAAAAGCCGTTCACCAAAATTTGCAAACAACGAAACCCGATATCCTTCCCCTAACTGATACCCAGGTAGATTCGTCATATGATTCGACATATATTTATTGCTTGGGATACGACTTCCATTCGCGAGGGTGGCGTCTGGATTTTCACGTGGTCCGATTTAGCTTGTCATAGGATGGAGGCGACCGAGCCCAATAACTTGGACATCTGTGGTTGAAGGTCCTGCTGCGGAATTCTGCTGCGTGTTAAGGAAATTAGTCTCAGCGTCTATTGCACTAATTATGTGCAGTTGCTTGGGTTGTTGCATCATCATCATCGGCACTACAACCGGGAACCGGTCTTGGCCTTATTTAGTAAGTCCTGAGGCTTGTTAAATTTTCCATAATGATTTATTTTTTCTGGGCAAGGTCATTAGTCTTGCGCCAGAGGCTCCCCGACGGGGAATCGAACCCCGGTCTCCCGGGTGACAGGCGGGTATACTAACCACTATACTATCGAGGAGCTTTGGTTGTTTATTGATGGGAAAAAAAGGTCGCCAGCCAATGTTTATGAAAGGGATTTTTTGTACACATGAATGAAGCTGGGAATAGGCGACGCATGGGTAATATTTCCTGAGATGCGGTTGTATTATATATGAACCGATGAATTTTCTTTCAGGTAATTTATGATAAGGTAATAAAGAACTCTTACAGAAATTGTATGCGAAAAGATGCAAGAAAAGGTAAGAATTCTTTTATAGGGACTTTAAAGATTACAGATTTTATCTATATAATGCGTGAAGCATTTACAGGTGCTAATGCTGTTGCATTAGCAGAAACTGATGTAGATTGGGTTGTAATAATGGGGGTTTTACGGTAAGTAGACAGTGGGGTTTGGCGGAACCGCCACATGTCCATCAACCATCAATGCTATCAAACGATACCTCGTCATTAGTGTGTTTATGGTAGGAGCTCGTCCATTACGAATCTCAGAATATATTCCACTCCGAGGCGGGATTAACTGCTTGTACCGGGTCGTCACGATTCACAAGAGCTCCAGCCGACCAGTGCAACTTTCAGGGACTTAGGTACTCAAATCTCTGCTAAGAATGATCATATTACACAACTAAGCAATTCTGTCTCTCCATATCGAGGAGTATTTGGTTGGGTGGAAAATAGCGTTCCTCAGGTCTAAGCTTATTACATGTGCGTGTATACAAATGCCTACTGTAATATGCAAATATCTGTGGCAAATGGCTGACTAAAATGAATAACTGTCTGCAATGCAGCCAATATGAAGACCACAACACCAGTACCGAAAAAATCATAAGCAATTATCGCTTATGTAGCGAGTTGAGTCATCCTGGCACACACGTGGCGATGGTCCATTGATTCTACACTTTTTTGTAGCCTGAGTTCAAATCAGGTTCTTCACTGGTTTTCTTTTCTCGGCGTTTGCCATGACAATTGGGTGCTTTATATTGAAGCTGCAATACACAACTCGTAGCCCTCGGTTTGTGGTTGTACTTTCAAATGGTACTCAGATGGACGACAATTGACCTTGTCTTCAAGCGCAAAGCAATAATAATATTTTTCACAGTTCATGTGTGTTACATAACAAATTTCATACAATTTACCTAAAAATTATCAAAACGCTATTAAAATAAAATAACTGCCTGTAAATCCCCTATTTAACCAATTGCGCAAAAACACAGCGAGTCTTAAACACTTCAAATCATTCTAAGATACTCCAATAAATTGCCCGCATTATGTTCCCGAATCGATATGGAGCATCTCATTAAATGTACCCCTGAAGCGAAATAGAGCATACATTAAATATAACCCTAGAGTAATGCCAACTACGAAAACCACCACTTCTTCGCGATGGATTGGATCCAATGACGCCCGATCATGCAAATGCAGTTATATAACTCATCCATGAAGTTGTTTTTCCACCCAATCGGTTGTTTCATACAGTCATCCTGGTGCCATATTCCAGCATCATACACCGATGACGTGCCCCCACTCCTGAAAGCACATAACACTCGAAAATCCACTGGTACACATAGCTATCATAGTTTCGCCGCCACCATTCTGTCCGATATTTTAATATAAAGCTCGACATTTTCATCAGAAATTTATGATTGCATTTAATATCGACTGACAATTGCATCGAGGGTATAATTTTTAATGACCCCACTGATTCTCTCCGCGCAATCATAACTTCGCAGTGTGTCGGCATTCACCCAGGATGGTTTATGGCATAGACTCGCACGCATACTTTGCATCCAATTGAATCTCCATCGAACGTTTCCTGTCGATCTCAATGGCCACGCTGCAACGACAGCGATTTATCCAATCCGAACCAACAGGACAGTGCAGTATTGACCACAGTCCGTCTCCTACCATTGACGAGGATATGCAACTCCCCAAGATCCCCTCCCAAGGAAAAGATGAACCGGTTGCCAGGAATACAAAAAAATATATATTGAACAGCAGCACAGGCACAATTTCCACCCTTAATGACTGTAATAATGAAGCATCGTCCTTGATGTGTAGACGGGCTACACAGGCAATAGTAATCCTTGTCGGTGTCCCTGACGCCATTGTCGTCATCAGCATCATCATCACTACTATCTCGAGTGTCGCTGTTGATGTCGCGCAAGGTAGCATAAAATAATCACCATTCGCGTGTAATGCATTTCGCTGCATGTCCTGCGCGATACATCCCTTCTATGAAATGAGTGTTATATGTCCGGTCACTGGTTTGGAATGTGCATTCCGTTATCTCTCTGACACATTTGACTTAATAAATCAAAAATCGCAAAAAATTATTTCTGCATTCGCATCGACATTCACAGAAAAAGGACACTGCATATCCTGTCGATTTGGTCATTTTAACCTGACTCACTCGTTAGCAAGGACAGTATTTTGACCGTGAGGTGTAATAATCGATATTCGTGGCCCATGATGCATCGAAACCTTGGCCAGAGTCATAAATCGATCAACAGAACTCTGTTTCTGAGACCCAAAAGGATAGTCTCCCTCATTTTGTTAAAATACGCTGTATCATGAATTTATCGGTAGAAACGGGACGAAGGGCGACAGCGACAATTAATTACAGCAAACGCAAAGTAGACTGAATCATTTTATCACTTTCTAATTGAAATGAATACCGGACAACGAGGACACGAAGGACACGAAGGACGATCGGATGAGCTTTCATTGTCGACCCTGTGATTGATTTACGATTCATTCAAGGATGCGTCGTCAGCAATTTCTACTCTGAAAGGAACACCTACTTGAGTGTCCTTCTCGCCCTTTTTAATTTCACTTTACTATCTGTTTGTGACACTGAAATCATCTTAAGTTCATACACGACAGGATATCGTGTCACAGGCGTGAATTGTGACCGAAGTGGTAAATTGTGTCGATAATGATGAAATTCTGAGAACGCATCCAGGTGGCTTTTGTGGGATGTAATTGACTTCAGTGTGACAGGCTCCACTAGGTTTGCAATCTTTTATCATTATATGACGTCGATACCTACGTTGGAGATGGAATTAAAAGCTTTTCAATGTGACTCCTTAAGTGGTGCCCTTGTAAGAATTGTATGTATGATGGACATTTTATGAAATAAATGGTTTTGGAAATCGACAAAGAAGACTTTGTTGGACAAGTGACACACACTTCTCGCTTTCAACTTCATCCCCGTGACCTGAGCAAAAGTAAATATATGTACGTTCACTAGATGGCTTGGCCTTGTCATAAACAAGGCGAGTGATAATTTTTATTTGATAGATTTAAAAGTCGGTTCGTGGTTTTTACTGAGGTATCTTAGCACGTTGTATTTAGGACAGCTTTCTTTGGAGCACTGTAGATATTAGATTCTGGTTTGCAATTTTGATGGATAAGATCGTTGATGGACATCATTTTCAACAAATACCGAGATAATGGTGCGGTAAGTAGACTAGTTATGCCTTGTTTACGTACATACTAGTTGGTTGTAGTGCACAATTTTAAAGTAAAATCGACGAGTTCGAGATATAAAAGAGCGGCGCATTTTCGTTTCGCATCAGTCACAGTTTCCGCTACTGATCAAATAGCATAGTTGCATAAATATAAGTAAATTGCGGGTAGTGAACTAAAAGAACAGATTCAAAAGAAAAATATTTGAAGCGAAAATAAAAGAGTTTGGGTGAACTACAGAAAGTTAACTAATATGTAATAGGAGAGGACGTCGGAACCCCTTTGCAATATGACATAAAAATAAAAGCAAAACGTGCACTTTATAGGTTTTTGTAATGATAGATTGGAGAAAAGGAAATCCATTATTGTTTCGTTAGATGGCTTTAGAAATTTACTATATATTTTGTAAAGTATTGATCGAACAAATTTAGACTTGTGCTCTTTGGAAAAGCGAAATTCCGTACTAAAAGAAATACTTTGCCACAATCCACAATCCATGGTCGTAAATTAAAAGAATTATACCACAAACAAGAACCATCAGATGGAGAAAATTAAGATGGGCAGAACATTGAAATATTGACGGAAGATCAATGAGAAAGAGACCAGTGCGTCGAATATGCGAATATGGAATATGGACAATCTCAACCGTAACATCGTGAAAATTACGTTAGTGGAAAGAGGACGAAGAGAAAATGCGTAGGACAGAGAACGGTGTTGCAGCCTAGTTAGTTACCTTATGAACTTTTGGGGTTCTATACATTGATAAATAAATAGATAGACCGTTTTAGTTATTATTAATATAGATGCCAGTTTTAGGATGCAAAATGTGAAAGTTAACAAAGAGAGAAAGTTAAGTATATTATAAAAAGTTTCCTTTGATAAAGGCAAAACTGCAACTACTGTGATAGTCAATGACGTATAATTTTGGTTGCGAAAGACCTTGGCTATATGCCTCACTGTGCAGAGTTCGCTGTAATGTTGGTAGTTCTGATAGTAAGACAGTTGCGCCGTTATACAGCTTACTAGTGAAATCATTACCCATGCCTTCGCGTTTATTACTTAACTGAAGGATATACCAGGTGTATGCATAAGTTGTTTCCGATTTGAATAAGAGATGGCGGCAGCGAAAAATTACGCAGCGTATTAATTTGGCACACACGTCATTTTGTTCGACTGAGATTCGACTACAAACACACAAAAGTTAAGTCCAAAATTTCCAATATATATTACCTCTAAAATTTTCTTTCGTTATTCCCCCTCTTTAACTTTTTTTTTTTATTTTATTTTTTTTCCGTTTTCGTCAATTCTTACAATTGTTTGATTAGTTCATATATATTGAATAAAAAAACAAAGGCCATATTATATAAATTTTCCAAAACTGTGTTGGGTCCTAATTTTAAGATAATTGTTAAAAATTGGGTTATGTTGTGTGTATAGGTTATTTATTTATTCCGAAAATAGTTTTATATTATTATTGTGTAAAATTTTAAATTTATTTCCTATTTTGATTTCCGAGTTCTCATCGGATACTATGTTGTGTATTTTGTAAGGACCCTCCCATAAAGAAGCAAGCTTATTTTTTCGGGTATGATTTTTTATGGGGACCTTGTCGCCAACATTGAATGTTTTATGACTTGTTCCTTTGTCATAACACGCTTTAGCTTTTTCCTTTTGTCCTGCAATATGTTTTTAGCAATTTTGTAGCCGTGCTGTAGGCGGGCTTTTAGCTCGTTAGCGTATTATTATTATTATTATTATTATTTATTACGATGTAATTAATTACACAATAACTTAATTCTAAATAGCGCTAGCTGCTAGGGCTTTCGGCTAATATCGAGTTACTTTAAATTTTGTTATGAAGGTTAGTAAGTGTTAGTAATTCGTATGTGTAGTTGATATTCTGTTCTGATGGTTTTGCCAGAATGTTGCTGAAGGGGTCGTTTCCAAATAGTTGGTTTGCGATGGTTTGGACTTTTGGGCAGTCGAATATGATGTGATGTGGAGTAAGTGGGACTTGGTTGTTGCAGTTACTGCATTGTGGGGGGCTGGTTTTTGTAAGGATGTGTTGGTGTGTGATTTTGGTGTGTCCTAGCCGGAGTCGTAAGAAGCATTTTATTTTTCTATTTGAGACTGTTGTTGGGTAAGTAACGGGTTTGGTGTCCTGCTTAATAGCGCTGTACAGGTGGGTGTAGTGGTGCCATTCTTCTTCCTCCACGTTCTTAAGGGCATTTTTTACCTGTCTTCTTATGTCCGTTTTGTTATAATAATAGAAGGAGACGAGAGGCGACTTTGTCCCTAGTTTTGCGGCCCCGTCGGCCGCTTCATTTCCACTAATGTTACAGTGCCCGGGGGTCCAAAGTAGCTTTATTTTATTAGCTTTCTTAATAATGTTATCTTGGATTTGACGAATGACAGCATTTGTGGACTTTACGTTGGTTATTGCTTTTAGAGTTGAAAGGCTATCAGTACAGATAATCGTTGGGATTTTCTGGATCAGTTTTGTTGCTTCCAAAATTGCCGTTGCTTCCGCTGATAGGATGGAACAAAAGGTGGGAAGTGATCCCATTCTGATTATTTCTTTGCGATTGTTGACTATAGCAAATGACACATTTGATTCGTTTTTGGAACCATCTGTGAAAAACAGGTTCCAGTTTTGATGTTTGTCGATGGTATCCTTGAAAAGTTTTTGATAGGTTATCTGATTTGTTGAATGTTTTGGATAATGGGACAGGTCATCTAAGATTGTATTTCTCGGAATTAACCATGGAGGGTGTTGTGTGCGGTGGGGTTTTGAAATATTTATAGGGATATGTAAGTCCTTGGCTATATCGATGGCCCTTTCCAGTCCTGAGCGGTATCTCGACCTTCGTTTTTTTTTATAAATTTTTCAGATGTCCACTAGCACTATGGGGGTTGCTATAGACATTGTAAATTTGTAAGCAAGTGTAGCTGATATATATTTTAGTCTGTTTTCTATAGATGGGAGACCGCATTCGACGAGGGTGTTTTTAATTGGTGTAGTACGGAATGCTGTGGTACTTGCTCGAGCTGCGGCGTGATAGGGAGATTTTATTGTTTGCAGGGTCGTTTTGCTACATTTTCCGTATATCATTAGTCCGTAGTCGATTTTAGATAGGATGATGGCTTTAGTTATGTTAATAAGGGTGTTAGTATGTGCAGATCCATACTTATATGCTAAGTATTTTACAATATTTAATCTTGCAGCTAGGCTTTTCTTAAGTGCTAAACAATGTTCTTTAAAATTGTATTTACTGTCAAAGAGGATACCGAGGATTTTCATGGATTGGATTGTAGGGATTGTGTGATTCTGAAAGGAAGTGTGATGTTTTTGCTGCAGCTGGTTTTTCTACAAATGTGTAACATTTTAGTTTTTTCGAGGGAGAGCTTTGCGCCCGAGGTTTTACACCAATTAGTGATGTCGTGTAGTATTTCTGAATAGGTAGATTGTACTTCGTTGAGATCGTTTACGTTTGTTAGATTAACTAGGTCGTCAGCGTAGAGGCAGTGTTTTATGTTTTTATATTTTACGAGAATGTCGTTTATTCCGTCAAAGGCTATAGCGAATAATAGGACTGATAGTGGAGAACCCTGTGGAATACCGTTTTTTATGTTGTATATTTGTGAGAATGCACCACCTGTTTTGACTCTAAACTTCCTGTTGGAAAGACAGGACTTGATTATGTAGAACATATTGTTACCAATTCTCCATTGCGCTAATTTATTCAAAATCACATGAGGACAGATCCGGTCGAACGCTTTTTCAAAATCTATGGAGAGAATTGTTGTATGCTTTTTGGTTGACAAAGAAGATGTGATGAAGTTGTCGATATGGAGTAACGCATCAATCGTTCCACGTCCTTGCTTGAAACCAACCTGTTCAATGCTTATTAGATTGTTTTTCTCCATGAACCAGTTGAGTCGTCTAGCTACAATTTTTTCAAATGTTTTTCCTAGACATGGGAGTAACGATATTGGGCGATATCCTTTTGCCGAAGTCGATTCGCCCGTGGGTTTTGGTATGGGTACAATTGTGGCTATTTTCCACACTTGTGGAGTTACACCTGTTTGGAGTATGTTATTGAAGAGATGGAGTATTCGGTGTTTCAGGAGTGGTGGACTGTTCTTTAACATTATGTAATCGACTCGATCATATCCTGGTGTTTTACCTGTGGCGCCATGTAGGGTTGACTCTAATTCAATTTTATTGATCGGGAGATCTATTAATTTAGAGGATGGGCTTGTGTGAGGGGATGGGCTAATTGTGTCTCTTTTGGCAGAGAGAAATGACGGATGAAAGTTTACGTCTTCTGCGTAGTTTGACCATGTTTTGCCGAGATGGTCTGCAATTTGCTGGGGAGATGTGAGAGTGCCTGAGTCGGTGTTCATGCATTTTATTGAGAGGGGGCGATACTGCCCAGTTAGCGTTTTTATATCCGCCCAGATTTTTCTGGGAGTAGAGTTCGGATTTAACTTTTCGGTAAATGTTTGGAAGGCTTTTCTTTTTTCTTCCTTGGCATTTTTGCGAAAAAGAGCATTTAACTTTTTATAATTGATTAGATTAAAATCAGAGGGGAATCTTTTGAAAATTCTCCAGGCTTCTTGTTTTTTCTTCCTTAGGTTGTCCAATACTGGATTCCACCAGGGAACTACTGCCTTATGGAGTTTTTTGTGGTATCGAGGCATTTGCTCCTATTCGGATTGCTTTAGTGATTATGGCTGTTTCTTGATTAATATTTTGACTCTCTACATGTTGACTTAGTGCCTGGGTAGTTATATTTTGAAATTTACTCCAATTAGCAAGTTCGGTTTGGAATTTAGGAAGAAGTTTGGAGGGTTTGGGACACATGCTAGTGTTAATGTTTATTATTATTGGAAAGTGGTCGCCCCCGTGCAGGTTGGGTAAAGTATTCCAAGTGCACATTGGGGCCAATTGGGGTGAGGCTAGTGATAAGTCTATATGTGCGAAGGATTTGTGAGTGGAAAAGTGTGTGTGGCTACTGTTATTGAGTAGTGCTAGATCTGCGGTCAGTATGTATTTCTCTACGGTTTTTCCCCTTTTATTAGTGGACGAAGATCCCCAGATGGGGCTCCACGCATTAAAATCTCCGAGGAGAAGTATCGGTGTTTGGATGCTATCTGTGATAGTGGTAAGATCGTGTATCGTTATTGGTTGGGATGTGGGGGTGTATGCTGATATTATCGTGAGGTTTCTGCCGATATTTATTTCTACTGCTACGACCGAGATTGCAGAGTGTACTACTATAAGTTTATGTGGGATTGATCTATGTATAAGTATACCTGTACCATGTTTAGAAGCAACATTTTCCGTAAGGTTGTGAAAGAATGCCGCGTATTCTTTGGGTCCTGTGGCCCGAGAGCCGTGGCGGATGTGCGTTTCTTGTAGAGCTATGATGGATGGTTTCAGATCTTTGATGAGTATTTGGAGCTCATGCATATTGTTTTTAAGGCCGTTCAGATTCCACTGTAGTATTGTGAGTTTATGGACATGAATGCTATTGTGTATATTAAACCTGCTGCTGTTGGGGATTTTGTTGTTGTAAGGGTTCAGTCTCCGTGTCTCGGGTGTTGATCCATTCAAGCCGAAGCCCTGTCTGCTTCGGCCCGAGTTGGGATTTTCTCGAGACACAGAGACTGTGCTTTCGTTGGGAGTGTTAGGGTTATATGTGGTTATTGTGAGGGAGTGGGGAGTTTAATAATTCTTGAATGGTGGGTTCATTTATTTTTATGTTAGTGTTTTTTTTAAAAGGTATAGGTTCGTTGTTACGGTTAGTTGTTGTGGGTTTTATGATTAGAGGTGATTGGTTTTGTATGGCTTTACGGTATTCTGCAGATGTAGAAGCGCAGTTTGAAATGAATGAAGTGTTTGTCGATGTTGGTTGGAGTGTAGTTTTTGTTGGGTTTTGTTTTGTAGTTTCTTTTATTGGTGGTGTTATATGTGTGGCTGTTGTTTTGAGGAGTGCGGCATAGGATTCCTTTGGTTTGTTTGATGGCGTGGGATTTCGTTCCCTATATATCCGTTTCGCTTCGGATAGAGAAATTTTATTTCTTGTCTGTATTTCAAGAATGGACTGGTTTTCTATATATTGGGGGCATGATGGTGATGAAGCAGGGTGAGGGCCTTGACAGTTGGCACAGTGGGTTCGGGCGCATTCTAAGTCGAGGTGTGGAGGAAGGTTGCAGTTGTTGCACGCTGGGTTTCGTTTGCACCATTTGGCTGTATGTCCGAGTAGTTGGCATTGGCGGCAGCGCATTGGTATTGGGATATACTCATTTACTTTGGCTTTGTGCCATCCGATTTCTATGTTACTCGGTGGATTGAAGCGGTCAAATGAAAACAACATTAGTCCGGAGGCCCTGATTTCGCCATTTTGCTTTTTTTTTCAATTTATGGACACTTACCACTCCTTGAGGTTTCATTTCTTGGACGATGTCTTCTTCCGGAACATTAATTAGGTATGGTGCGTAAACAATACCTTTCGAGAGGTTTAATTTCGGATGCAACTTTATTGTTACCGGACATAGTTCATCGAATCGTTTGGTATTTACAAAACGTAGAGCTGTTTGTTCATCTTTCACTAGTAAGAGAATTGAACCGTTTCTTAGCATGGACACTTTTTCATATTGTGTACTAATTGAGTCTATAGCTCTTTTTAACACGAATACGTTCACTCCGGTCAGAGGTTTTGTCGCGTCATTAGGAACAATTTGTATAAATTTCGGGTTTTTTTCACTTGTCTTTGTTGGTAATTCCGGGAAGTTCGATTCAATAGGACTAAATGCCTGCCGTTTTTTTTTTATTGACGGGGACGTCACCCAAGGACGTTTCCTGCAACATACCGAATCTGTTGCCGGTGTGCTGCTTTGGCCCTAAGGCCATTTTTTATTTATTTCTCTTTTACTTTTGCTTTACTTTGGAACCGGTTAATTTAAAGTACACTAACAAAAGCAATACACTTACAACACGCACAGTACCGTAATAAAATATTCACACGCGGTTTTGTGTTCACAATTCTTTCACTGCACAATACGGTTAAAATTTGCGTCCTTACTGTTCAAGAGTTCGTCTGGCAATGCTCTCAATGCACTCAATGCCAGCATAATTGATATAAAAACAAAGAACGTAAACCTCCTAATGAGCGGCCACGCTATTTTTTCTCTACTTATAGAACATTGTGTTCTAATTTACTGGAAATTATAACATGAACAAAACAAAATTTATCATAGAATTTAAATTGAATAAAATTTGGACGAAAATCAAAGTTACTATGTTTTGAATGAAATAAAAAGGTGCAGGTTATTAAATGTGCTGTAACTGGCAATATTGTGAATGTTTATGAATGGTATGTATTAAGTGAGAATGTAATATATGTTAAGGGAAGTTTTTAAGGATGTGTAAGGAGATTCAGTGTTAAATTTAATAAAGGGTAGTATTCTGGAATACAACATCGTTTAGTGATCAGCTCGGGTTTTGTGCCTGAAAAAGAAACATTTGCAGAACGGATTGCTTTTCTTATTTAATCAAAAGAAAAAGGCCGTTGAAAGTCATCGTTTGCTGGTAGAAATATATGGTGAACACGCTCCATCAATTAGAACATGTGACACGTGGTTTCGACTATTTAAAAATGGTGATTTCAATGTGAAAGACAGTGAGCGCTCTGGTAGCAATTGCATGAGTTATTGGATGATGACCCAACTCAAACTCAACGGCAGTGAGCAGAAGCATTACATGTGTCACAAGAAACAATCAGCAGACGTTTACGAGCAATACGAAAGATCAATAAACTCGGTACATGGATCATACATGATTTGAATGAACATCAAATGGAAAATCGCAAAGTCACTTGTGAAATGCTGCTTCAACGCCACGAAAGAAATCTTTTTTGAATCGAATTCTGACGGGTGAGGGACAATGGATTCATTTTGAAAACCCGCAGCAGAAAAAATAGTGGCTTTCACCTGGCGAAGCCGGTCTGTAGCGAATAACTTAGTTGTGTGCCGGCATGGAGGCGGATTTACTACGATTCACTAACAAGTTCACATAAGCGGCGCACTCAGACAATGGGGAACAAACAGAACTCTCACAAGTTTGGCGGTTGAACGGTCACTTCTGATGATATTTAGCAATAAGTGCTCGAGCGCACCGTGGATGCTAGGAAAGCGTTTCTACGACAAGCACTTCGTTGGTCAACGAATTCGAATCGTCTTATTTGCCGTTAATATGTTGACACGATTTGGGAGTTCTCCACATGTTGATGCACTGAACAATACTTACTGCAATTCTCAGTCGTCCCACTGCTTAATGTGGCTAATCACCAAGAAGAAGAAATAAAACTCTCGGATGTGGCTGATGAGAAATGTTTTTTTAATTTAATATCGTCTTAATGTTAATTATGCCACTAATTAGTTGATTTTATTAAGAGGTGCGACAGGGGATGAAATCTGACTCGTCGTGAGCTGGGCGACGCTGAGCCAACCTCGGTGAGTGGGATGGGTTTCCACTCATGTCATCGGCGTGGAAAGCGATTTTTCCTTCGCCCCAACGACCAATGAGAAACCGGTTCGCATCCCATTGGAAGGTTCCCATAGACATCGTCCAGATAAGTTGAATGTCTGTACCTCAGAAAGAAATACAAACGAAACATGCGTTGGGCGAAGGAAAGGAAAAACAAATATGCAGCTGGTCAAATATGATGATCGGTGTATGGGCTGGGTGTATTGCCACCGTACGATAGAGGATAGATTTTTTGGTTGACGTTAAGTCAACAGAAACTTTGCCCACAATGGCTAGGGACTAGAATAGATGGGAGCATGTTTGTTTTTGATGAAAGTAACGAGGGACAATATCATGGGTATGATTGTTTGAATACAATCATGATCGTGTCCAATTCCATGATCGGTCGGTGGCCGATCATGGGAAATTTAGTTGCAGCTGCTGAAAACCGAATGGACATAGGAACATTGTTTGTTTAATCATTGGCCACTGCGTATAGCATTAATTCGATTGTACGCAAATTGCCAACGTCTCATCGGTCGATGTGTCGGGTGTGTGTTTACATTAAACAACACTTGAACTCCCTGTAGGAAGTCAGCAATGGGCTGTGCTGTAGATTGTCATTTGAACGATCGACCGATGGTTCAGCAGATAAGGCAAGGGTGAACATGTCATGTACGTGTATGGGAAAATGTTTCTTAGCAATGCGCATTGACATGTTCGGGGGTTAATGTCGGTTACATGATGAGGTAACCGTATGGCGGTGCCGCCAAACCCCACGGTACACTTACCTTAAAACCCCCATTACGTCATCCCAAGACGCATAAGTTTTCGCCAATGCAATCGCATTAGGCACTTGAAAATGCTTCACGCATTAAAGAAATCAAATCAATGATATTTAAGTCCCTGTAAAGAATACTTACCTTTCATGCATTCTCCCCGCATACCAATTCTCTGTACGAGTTCTTTATTAGCTTATCAGGAATTCCAAACCAATTTCGGCATCTACGTTGCCAGACAAATTTTCCCAGACGAATTCCTGTAAACAAAAGGAGGTTTACATATAATGTAACCATCATAACAGGGACCATACACATTGCGTCGCCTATTTCCCGCCCTCACCAAGTGTATCATAAATCACCAAATATACACATTGGCTGGCGACCACTTTAACAACGATAAATGGTCCAACTCATGTAATTAGCACCATAGACGTTGAGACCAATTCCCAGTAACCTAGCTAAAACCAATTAGCACATTACCACATCATATCGTCGTCTTTTTGTTTAGCCGCGACGCACATGTATACCAAGATTCCATTAGTATCCGACGAGTTCGGTTTTATTTGCTTTACCGAAATCGTATCCTAGGAATGCACTTTATGCCCCTTTCTTTGTTCTAGGGACACACACCACTGCACTGAAAGAGTGCATCTCTGTGGCGGCCACACCCTTAAGAGAAAAGTTTTTCTCTCTCTTCCCTTTCTTTAACCCTAACCTAGGACGGAATTCATGTCAGAGTTCTATCCTCAGGGAGTGGTATTGCATCCATTGACCGAGACGGTCACATCGCCGCTTACCGTATCGTCCGTCGGTACGATGCGTACATACAAAGTCGAGTGTGATTCGAAAGTTTACCTCAGCTGTCCCTCTTAATTGTCCTTTTCGCGAACGCGTCTTTGAGTGTTTGCAAGCGCCGTGTCGAATATTATATTCGGTGCAGTCTTCGCAGATTGTGTTTTCTTTCTTGACTTCATAATGTAACTTTCCGCTACCGTAAAATGTTAGTATCCAATAAGAAAATGAAACCGAACAATAATCCATGGATTCAAACTAGTAATTCCAATAATATTGTTTTTTTTTTTCCTTTTAAAATAAAAATAGAACTAAACAAAGAAACAGTGTGTTATCTATTTTTACTTGTACTGTGTTGGTGTTTGGCTTTTACTTTTTTGTCGGCGGAACAGCGGACGAACCTTCTCGTGAACAATTTATGATGGAGGAGGAACTGAACCAAGTACCCATGCTGGTACATACTTCCTCCCCACAACCGAATTAGATTTCGGGAACATGATGCGTTGGATGCAAGCATGCCCCGGGGTTAAAGTTTGATGCCACGGCAAGATGGTAATCTTACCGTGGATTTATGTTTTCAGGTAGGTAATGATTGCAGGTTGGGAAGGGGGGGTTAGGTAGGACGATGGGTGGTTCTTGGGAGATACTTCAAGAACCCCCACTGGTCCTTCCACACCAAGGCCAAATCGCTTCGGCAAGAAGACTGTAGCATTTTACGAACGCACAATTCCGCGCAGGTAAGGTTCCTACCTTCAAAGAACTTACTTACCTGATAACGCAGCACACGTGCCCACGGACACGCGGCCAATAGTCATGACAATACCTGTAATAAAGGCTACACGAAAGCGCAACAACGTTGAACCCGATAGCAAAAACCAAAGAACTTAACGTTCAAAAGCTTCCAAGATCGAGTTCAACGCATCCATACATGGTATTCTGCCCAATTCAAAAGGGCAGCTAAAGCATCGCTTCTAAGCAATGCGTCAAACGCAGCAAGCATCGCATACAGATCTCCCATCTTAAACATCTGCACGATGTTTTCAAGGAATTACCATTTTCGGTAGATAGACCGAACAGCGAATGCATATGCTGGTAGCTAAATGCAATAAAGCATATTGCCTATCCGCTGCCAAATTATAAACAACCGTAATTATCTCAGCAAGATAATTCGGAATATTTACGAGAGTAAAGCCAACAAAGGAAATACTCCGGTCCCACGATTCCTTTGTAGAATTTCACACCCATTAGAAGGATCTAATGGATTTCGGTTGTGTTTGCAAAAGGCAAACAACCACGGGCTGTACGGCCGAACAATCATCTCCGTCCTGTGCGCCAGATGTTCTGTGCAATCAGAAGGCCGTGGAAATGAAATTCTACCAGCGATAATAAGGATGTATGCGTCGATTGACTTTTCCCTTTTCAGGCACCCAGTTTACCCCTGGGGAATAAATAACATGCTGCTAACAAAGATTCGGATATTCTGTTAGCAGATCTAAGGAAAAAAGTTGTCTGCACAAATACAGATGGACAATCTGTATCTGGGTATCTGAGTGGGCAGACAGTAGTCAGATTTCAATCGTCAACGAGACGAGAGATATATCGAATAGTCGTCCGGTCAGAGAGAGCCAGAAAGAGAAGGAGCGCAAGACGCAAGTAATTATTTGTAAACCCGAAGTTTTGAACGACTGCGTAGGACGAACTTTTATTTGTAAAACCGTGGTCTTGGACGAGTGCGTAGGACGAACATTTGTTTGTAAACCTAGATTAATTGTTTTTCCAGAAGATAATCAGTGCTGAAGTGTTTTGCGTAATTACCTTTTAATTGAAGTGACTTGGTATGACAGCACATACATTTGTAACCATTTCTAAACAGCCGAAATAAAATCATACGTATCAAAAACAAAAAAAGAAAAACAATTTCTCACTGTGTTTTATTTGTGTCCGGTTGGCTCCGTGTGTCGGTTGTTCTTATTTTCTCCGGTGCGAACAGTGTTCGGCGGAACATTGTGTCAACCCACTATCAAAGGCAAAATACCCACCAAAGAAAACCTCCGCAAAGTGGGGGTGTGGCGATTCTAACAGATACACACACAATTCACAAGCAAAAATAGTGAAGAACACCGAACGAAAAATCGAAGCAAGAAAATACAGAAATAAAGAACCGTCTACCAAGCCATAAACAAAAATAATCCACATCAGTGGAGTATAGTCGAGTTTGGAAATCAAATTCTAAACACGGTCAGTAGCCTGATGTGTAACGCTTAGGTAAAATTTTTTTCGTGATTCGAGCTGTCATAGCGTCAGTTCGAATCACACGATCTTCTTCACTATTATTTCAAACGCTATAGGACCATGCTCTATGTCTAGTGTGACCAGAGCGGTATTGCGTATTAGGAACCGTTGAAGCCCAGCGAAACCGTTAATACACGACGCTATCGTCAACAAATTATTAATTTAGACCACACATTAAACGAAAGGCGATCGGAATGGGCCAGAGGACATGGAAAATTGATTTGGTTACACGACAACGCGCTGTCTCACACAGCAAAACTAGTGAAAGACACCTTGAAATCGCTTGGGTGGGACATCCTTCTGCACTCACCGTACTCCCCAGACTTGGCGCAAACTAACTATCACCTCTTCGCGTCAATGGCTCACGCGTTCGCAGAGCAGCACTTCGGCGATTTCGAGAAAGTCGGAAAATGGCTCGACGAATGATTTGCCACGAAAGACAAGCAGTTTGGGATGCTATTCATAAATTACCTGAAAGATGAGCGAAATATGTAGAAGCCGGTGGCCAATATTTTGAATAAAAAAAATTAATTTCTATAGAAAATTAGGTTTTTTTTACCAAAGAAACTAGAAAAAACGTATGCATACCCCTGATACACATGAATCAAAACATAACTAAGACGATAATAATTAAATACTAAATACCATGTAAAAGGAAAGTGCAAGATTATCATAAGTGCTCCATTGTTCGTTACGCCTCAGGTAAATGTGAAAATGAATCGACTACCACTATCCCTTTTCCAACAGAGTGCCATACAGATGAAGAAGAACTGGAAAGGAAAACCTCTGCGGTTTATAAGAAAAGAAAAACTGATAACAGTCATAAGCAAAATACAATACTGAATGTAAAATATGACGTCAACTCGTAACTCAAGGAGTGAGGTTACCAATGAAAGGAAAATTCCCTGCCACCACCAATTAATGTGAGGAATATAAGGAATTTTAATGCATTAAGAAACGCCATTTTGTCTGTAGTGAAAGGCAAAATTCAATTCAAACCAGTATCTAATAATAATGACATAAAAATAACATGCGAAACAGAAAATACATACAGAGCAGTTAAAGAGAAATAACAATCCTTTAAGATGGATGTAAGAAAAAATAATTTCCGGTGTGGATTAAATAACTCTTTTTTTTTTTTGTATTTTCAACAACGACAATAAGTTCATAAGTTACATCAGAATTTAGTTAATACCAATTACAACAAGTTCTTAAGTTACGACGGCAAAATATTAATACGCCAGTTGGATTTTGTTGGAAACTACATTCTGCACCATAGTTGATTTAAGGATACACTTCTGGCCCGCGACACACACGCCAGGGGTAAGTAAATAAGAAGAACAATTTAAAAATATATACAATAATAAGGCGCATATAGCCGTAACAAGTGCGCTGGGCCTCACCACACAACCCCATGCTCGAATCAACGCAACAGCGTAGCAACATGTGCGCTTTGCCACGATGGAAGAATAAGAATACATTAGTACTCCCAACTCCATCTTAGGCAGTAAACGTAGAGATTGGAGCGAGTAGTTTGATGATGAGTGCAAACTAGCGACTGAACGTAAGAATGTTGCATACCGGGCAATGCAGCAGTCTCATAGGACGTGAGTACGCGAGGAGAAATACAAAGAGCTCAGAAGATCTGAAAAAAGGCTTCACACACAAAAGAAAAGTACCCGGGAAAAAACGTTGTCTGTGAAATAGAGAAAAGTAGAGAGCGAGTTCCGCACCAGGCGCGGAAGTTCTACCAAATAATAACGCTGCACTTACTGCAAGGATAAAGAGGGTGATCTGATCACCGATCCTGAAGGCATTCTGGAGCGATGGGAAATCAATTCAATGAATTGCTAAATGGTCAGCTTACAGAAGAATTGGAGGCTCCACCAATGCAAGACCAAGACCAAATGCTTTCGCCACCAAGCACTGAGGAAACATTAAACGCCATAAGACAGCTCAAATCAAATAAAGCCCCCGGAGCTGATGGCATACCAGCTGAGCTGATCAAACAAGGAGGGACAGCGTTACATCACGCAATTCATGAGATCGTGGTACCGTATGGGAGCAAGAGGAGATGCCGGAAGATTGGCGTCGTGGTGTAATTTGCCCCATACATTAGAAGGGTGATATCTCAGTGTGCAGCAACTATAGGGGTATAACATTGCCGAGTACCGCCTATAAGATACTCTCCACTATCCTACAAGATCGGATAGTCCCACAGGCTAAAGTTATCATGGGTCAATATCAGTGTGGCTTCATCCAAGGGATATCAGAGATTGATCAGATATTCACACTTAGGTAGGCGATGGAAAAATGTCTGGATTTTAAGATTATATCATATATTCAAATACTTTATTTGCCGTCTACGACAGCATAGCCAGGGTAGAGCTATATATATATATAGAACTATACGAGGGTTGCCTCTTATGTTTCGGGATTTGGCAACCCTAGTGTTGCAATCCGGCAATTGACAGCTCTGTCGTAAAGTTGGACATTTTTGAGGTTATACGCACTCATAACGTTTTGACATACGAGCGCTATTTGTGTTGGTTACAGTAACTTAAAAGATTCATCTCGGCCCAAAAATGGAATTAAATCGTCAACATTTTCGTGCGATTATTTTTTACAACTTTTGGCGTGGATTAACTCAGCAACAGTGCATGGATGAACTTAATTCAATTTTTGGCGATGAAGCTCCATCAAGGACCAGTGTTTATCGATGGTATGGTGAATTCAATCGTGGTCGTAGTTCACTCCAAGATGAATTTCGTGAAGGTCGTCCAAAATCAGTTGTTGTTCCGAAAACCATTGATGCTGTGCGCGAACTGATATTGGAAGATCGTCATGTGACCTATCGTGAGATTGAGACAACCTTAGGCGTTAGTGGGACCAGCATACATTCAATATTGCATAAACATTTGACTGTCAAAAAAATTTGTTCGCGTTGGATCCTACACAATTTGTCAATCGCCCAAAAAAAGGCTCGTGTCAATTGGTCGAAAGAAATGCTCAAAAAATACGGTCGCGGTGCTTCGAAACACGTCTATGACATCGTGACAGGTGATGAATCGTGGATTTACGCGTATGAGCCCGAAAGTAAACAGCAGTCGACTGTCTGGGTGTTTCAAGATGACCCAAATCCAACAAAAGTTGTTCGCGCACGAAGCACTTCCAAGCAAATGGTCGCCTGTTTTTTTCGGAAAAACTGGACATGTCGCAATCGTACCACTAGAACAACGCAGAACAGTCAATTCTGAGTGGTACACAACCATTTGTTTGCTAGGTGTCTTCCAAGAAATCAGAAAAACCAACCGCCGAAGACGGATCACTCTTCACCACGACAATGCGAGCTCTCACACATCGGCTGCGACAAATGCATTTTTGAGCACTCAAAACATCGATTTGATGGGTCATCCGCCGTATAGTCCTGACTTGGCACCGAAAGACTTCTTTTTATTCCCGTACGTAAAAAACAAACTGAGAGCTCAACGTTTTTCGACACCTGAAGAAGCGGTTGCTGCATTCAGAATGCATGTGTTGGAGATACCTCAATCAGAGTGGCAAAAGTGCTTCGACAATTGGTTCAAACGCATGCAAAAGTGTATAGATCTTCATGGGGAATATTTTGAAAAACAATAAAGTGATTTTCGATGATCAATATTTGTTTTTGTTCTCTAATCCCGAAATATAAAAGGCAACCCTCGTATATATATATAGAACTATACTGCCATGAGAGTGTTCGACATTCCAAACAAATTGATATGACTTTGTAGGTTGACCATAACCAACGTTACTAGTCAATTAAAAATAGCGGGATTGCGGTCCAATCTAATAAACATCTTTAATGGACTCCGACAAGGTCTGGCCTGCGTCCTCTTCAATCTGGCGTTGGAGAAAGCAATCCGTGACTCTGGCGTTACAACTTGAGGGACTATTATCACCAAGTCCAGCCAGATATTTGCCTGCGCAGGTGTCATCGACATCATCGGTAGATCCGATTCGGATGTACAGGACTCCTTCACCCAGATCGAACAGGCGGCACAAAAACTGGAACTGCACACTAATGATGGAAAAACTAAGTACATGGTGGCAACTTCTGCCAAGAAAAGACCTAACGTTGGTCAAACTATCAGGATAGTGGAGCAGAAATTTGAAGTAGTGGAATCCTTTAACTACCTTGGGTCAAGAGTATTAGCCGATAACAATACGGAAGCAGAAATACGCGAATGGCTGATCAAATCCAACAAAGCCTACTATGGGCTATTAAGCCTCCTTAAATCCCGAAATTTATTCAGAACATCCAAGCTACTACTGTACAAAACCATGGTCTTATCAGTACTCATGTATGGATCCGAGACCTGGGTGCTCAATAAAAGGCACTGTGAACTCTTAGCCGCGTTCGAGAGAAAGGTCTTAAGGAGAAGTGCTGGCCCCGTATGTGAGGTAGGACGATTCCGGAGACACTACAACCATGAGTTGTACGCGATCTACCTTTAAGCTAATATTGTATGAAAAATCAAGCTCGGTAGACTCCGGTGGGCGGGGCACCTAGCTCGAATGGGCGAAGAGGAGGCTGTGGGGAAGATGTATGTTGCGCCGGCGTACGGCGCTGACTCCCTTCTTCCTCCATCATTATGGCGTTTGAAATAATAGTGAAGAAGATCGTGTGATTCGAACTGACGCTATGACAGCTCGAATCACGAAAAAAAATTTACCTAAGCTTACACACCAGGCTACTGACCGTGTTTAGAATTTGATTTCCAAACTCGAATATATTCCACTGGTGTGAATTATTTTTATTTATCGCTTGGTATACGGTTCTGATGTATTTTTCTTATTCGATTTTTTTCGTTTGGTGTTCTTCACTATTTTTGCTTGCTTGTGAATTGTGTGTATCTGTTAGAATCGCTACACACTCCAGCCGCAGTACCTTCGTTACGATCAGATTCGTATGCGGACGACGGACGAACGAGAGAGAAACGAGAAAACGTCGGAGGCTGGGCTCTATGCGGAAGTCGTGACCGTGTGTGAAGTCCTGCTTTACTATGGGAAGTGTATGCTGTGTGTACAAGATCACGTCGGGGTCACCAATTTGGCGGATTATTTCGTAAGGTCCCTGCTGGATGATGTCGTACTGTTCCGCCGAACACTGCTTACCGTGGAGGAAAAATACACCAGCGGAGCGAACACAGTCATAAATGATACACGGAGAAGTGGATTTAGAATCCTTATTTATTGTTTCTATTTTTGTTTCGTAAGCACTATAAGGTTTTAACATTAATTTTGCTTAGGTGATATTCGACCTTACATTACACACGCGCGATTTACACCGTGCACACTCGACCGTCACAACTTCTCGACCTCTAACAATCGCGATTTAATTAGGCATACCCTTTCTTTCTCGGATTACAACGTGCGGATCGACCTCCTCGTAGGGGTTCTCGAACTCCTGCTCGAAGTAGACTATGTCGTCTCGTTGACGATCAAAATCAGACTGCCTGTCTGCCCACACAGATATCCAGATTCCAAACCGGTATCCGTATCTGTACGGAAAAATTTTTCTATTCGATCTGCTCACAGAATTCCGGAAATCTCTGTTAGCAGCATGCTATTTCATCCCAGGGGTAATTTCCTATTTTCCTGAAAGGAGAAAGTCATTCCTTGCATACATCATTATCATTGGTGATAGAATTTCATTTCCACGGCCTTCTGTTTGCACAGAACATCTGGCGCCCAGACCAGAGATATTCGGCGATTGTTTTGACGTGCAGTCCGTGGGTCTTATTTGAACTTGGTACCCGGAATCGAAATCCATTAGATCTTTATAATGGTGCGAAATTCTAGCGTGGCCGTGGGACCGGAGTATTGCCTTTGTTGGCTTAACTCCTCATAAATTATCGGATATCTCGTTGAGATATATTCGATTGCGATAGGTCGTGGCTGCCTTCTGTTGTTCAACGGATTTGGGTGGTCCTTGCGTTAGATTACCCGCACGTGCATCCGTTGATCGGATCATTCTTTGATGATAGCAATTCTTTTGTATCGAATTTCGGAATTGCCGGTTCGATGAGATGTTCCTGGGCGCAGGCAGCATGTATGGCATTTTGGGAATTGTTTTTTTTTTAGGAATAGAACGCATGGATGTTTATACCTTTGTTTCAGGCATGATGAATTATAATTGTTGAGCTTGACCTAAAAAGCTTTGGGGATGTTCAGTTCCCTGCTTTTTGGTGTCGGTCTCAACGTTGGCTGCGAGTTGCAGGCCCTATGGTGGGACTTTGGGGCACGCGTCTGTGGGCGCGTGCAACGCTCTCAGGTAAATAAGTTCTTTGAAGGTAGGAACCTTACCTGCGCAGAATTGTGCGTTCGTAGAACGCTACATCAGCACTATAAGAAGATTGGCCAATGTTCCAAAAGAAAACTGTTTTCATCCGCGGGCCACACGAATGCGGAACAATTAGTCGCCATCGATCATTCACCCGAAAATGCCACCAACACAAGAAGTAAAACTCCGCCACAAGGCAGTTAAATGAAACGCTCGAGTTAGTTTATTATTTATTGAATTTGGTGATTACAGAAGACCGATTCTAAGTACACTCAATTACAAGCAACGGGCTTGAATTACACTATTCAACTATAATTAAAATTACCGTATTCGACTCAACACTAGCCACGACTTCTGTATATCAACGCTCTCCGCCGCGCGACGGAGAGTGGGAGCGGCATGGCCGTGGCGGTCAGCGGATGGTAAATGACTCAATGATATTCAATCGTTTGGGGTGAGTTTTTGGTAGTGTGGTGTGAAGAAAATGAAATTTCCTTTGGCCAGTGACCAATGGAAGGGGATCTGGGACGCGGTGGTGTATGTGTGTGTTCGTACACACCACCGTGTTCATCGATGCGTTTAGCAAAGGATAGACGGAACCTACGACGAGGGAAAAAAACAAAGGGGAAACGACTTAAGGCATCTTTCGGTAATGAGGGTCAGTTGTCTACATAGCAGCCACTCATTAGATGCTAAAAGGGATTGCGATAAATTATACAATAGAGATCGTATATCGTCTCTCTGCCAACTGGAAGAATCGGATTCTTTTGTTTGCATGTGTTTATGCCATTGAATCCAATCCGACGGCAAAGCGTGACGTAGGTGATTGTTTGAAGATTCAACCAAAGAAATATTTCCGCGAGAAGTGCTTGCAACTGAATCAATAGTTGCAAGTCTTCGGAAAGCAATTTAGATGGATACACAATGACGGTTGTGTATACCATCTGTGTCAATTATGCATGGCATCTATGGCGACGGCAGGATCGAACTACAGTGTGAAAATCTACACTACTGGGAAATTCGGTTTTTGGTTCGCTATTGCAGAGACGCACTGATAATGTATGAATGCCTTTGTAGATGCAATTCTTTTTAGCAATTTTAGCTAATGCTTGTATGCATTAATTGTCCTTGGGAAAGTAATATATTTTCAGGTGCCCATGCGATTGCATTAGCGAGGGACAATGGAAGTTGCGTTGCGGATATGGGGGGTTTTTTAGATAAGTAGGCCGTGGTGTTTGGCGAAACCGCCACAAGGCTGCACGGAAAGGCCTTTGTGGCAGAATGTATGGAAGGAGACAGCACGACAGACCTTGTCTGCGATGGAGAGATGACGTAGACCAGGACGCCCAGAGCCTGAGTGTGCCAAACTGGATGACATTGGCTGGAAATCGGACCAGTGGAGAGACTTGCTATACAATGACAAGACCGGATCCCGGTTGTTGTGCCGATGATGATGATGATTCTACATGGAAACGTTTCAGGTGTTCGAGAGGCAGTGTTTGCGTTCTTGCCTTGGAACGTATAAAAAACCAGAGTCGCAACATAAGAAGGTCCATCCCGATAAAGCCCAGTACGACAAATCAGGACTAAACAGGATATATAACTTCATAATCAGAATTATCCGTGATGACACTGCAAGGGAAATGTGCAATGAAAGTAATCTTATTTTGGGAGCATTCTATCCGCATGATATGTATATGAAGAGAATTCCCCAGAATGGGCTTATTCTCCCAGAAGCGTCCCCCTTCTTGGGTAGAAATGATCTTATCCAAGACAAACATACAGTCCCTATTACTAACCACGCTTTCTCTGATGCCAAAGATAAACGAATTCTCCACGTTAGCGATATCTCTAGTGTTCCAGATCGCCTACGTTTCATTATGGTTTCAGTATGGTGGTCAGTGAAAGGTATTAATCTAAAAGAGAGCGATCGCTTCCCAACTCGTGGTGGTGGTGTGGCGAAGAAAGGACTTTACGTCCCCAAATATAATATGCCTCTCAGAAGCAACGCTCTATTTTCCCTTCCTTGGATTTAGTTTTGATTTCGATTATTTCTGTCCATTTAGTTTTATTTTAATAATTAATGACGTTTCGTTTGGTTCTAAAATGCTTGTGTGTGCGGACAAAAGTAAAAAACGCTTAAAAAATTAAAAACAAGAAAAAACTTAAAAAAAGTTTAACAAATAAAAAATGGGTATATACGAGTATATATATATATATATATATATATAGATGTATATATATATATATATATATATATATATATATATATATATATATATATATATATATATTGTAGGGAGATTACGGTTCGCTGGATTAACTATTTTTAATAAATAAGAGCCATTAAATCGATTTTGAATTAATGTAACACTTTATTAGTCCGTTAATAACAATCGTTTCTTTTACCGTATACTTAACGATTTCTTGACTTATCGCTTCCGTACTTATCGCGTCTTTTACTGTTTACTTCTTACTTATCTTCCCGATCCGCGTGCGACGTATTTATACCGTTTTTCCTCAAATCAGAGTGTTTCGTTTCCGTCCGTTCCATAGCCTCGAATTTTCTATTGCTAATAGTCTCCAGTTTTCCAGTACTTTCTAGAATTGTCTAGTACTTTGTTTCGGACTTTCTAGAATATTCTACTACTGACTGTCATATGCGTCACAATATATATATATATATATATGTATATATATGTATATAGATAATTTTAAAGGGTAATTGGAATTATTAGCTGAAAGGCAAATCAAAGCAAAAAGACATTTGTACAGTTCAGAACGGTTGTGAAGAACGAATAAATTATTTAAGAAAAATAACTGTAAATAGGACAGCATTTAGTCTAAAGTCAAAAATGTATTAGTTGTTTGTAAAATAAAGGCGATTATAAAATAAAAACAGGCGTATTATTATTTTTTTTTACATATTATCGCATCTTGTCAGTACTCCAAAAATTGGTAAACCAATCCTCCATCCAGGCATCTTATTAAATGGTAGTTAATTGAGAAATGGGTTTCTAGGGCCTTTCAAACAAGAACGCACTGCATCATGCAGCCCGTACAACTATTGCTGATCCCTAATCGACAAAACGTAATTGTCCTTAATTAATAATAGTCTTGCAAGTGTTATGATACAAATTCATGGTATGTGTTCAAGAAATATCTCACACAAACCTTAAGCAAAAGTGTCTTTGAAAAGTGTTGCCAAAAGCTTGTTCGTTCGTCGCATGGAGGCCTTCTTTAGAGGGGCGATTTATATTCCCAACCTGTAGTTGAAGGCGCAGTTTCAAAAATGAATTTTCGAAGACGACAATGAAATTTATATGTTCTCTAGTGTCGCTTTTAGAATTGGCTTGAAACATTGCACTGGCATCGTCGTCACCATCGCTATAGCCATCACCATTGCCATTACCACAGAAGCCACCACACCTCCAAAGGAATACTACGTCACCTTCCAAATGTATAAGGAGAGACCAAGTTCCACCATTTTTAGTGGCTGAAAGTCAGTTTGGTAATTTCGGTGATGATTTATTTCCGACAGCCCGTATTTCATCCGCCTTGGTGCAGTTTTCAATGGAAAGACTGAACTGCTCCTGCTGCTGCCACTGGTCCCGAGGAACTGTTTGGGAATCACTCGTTGTCGGTTTTTGTTCCGGTCTAGGTTATTCTTCTTGTTCTCCACCGCCACTACCACCGATGACATTATGAAATATCTAGAACGTTTTACTGAAAAACTTTACGCTGAGCTGTGGGTATGATTCTTGCCCGCAGGGACAAGAATGGACGGTATGCAGAATGATTTTCGCATTTCCCTTGTAATTCTCCTTCATTGGAACGCGACAGACACTTGGCTTGGACAAGCAGTTGGACTGATGACGATACCGCCACGTCCTTCCACCACAAGAGGCGGAAACGAAGCGCCTCTACTTACTTGCTGCTTGCTGAGCAACATCATTGCATAATGATTCGTCCTTTTTGACGATAAATTCACAGTTTTTTACTGCCATCCGTCTTGTAAATGGATTGAATGGGGCCCCTCATTGCGGCTCTAAATTCACAGTAAATATAATTTCAGGTTAGGAGGTTGCCGCAATCCTGAGTATGGTCACAAATTTCACATGAATTTCAAAATATTTCTTGAATATCTGGCAACACTCTCTGCGGCGACATGCGGTCATCAAATTTACATCCCCAAAACAATGTCCATAGGCACTACTTGTCCATCATGTCGAACCAATGCGGCGCCCTTGGCGTTGTTTGGTTGTGGCCAATAACCAACGATAACACCACTGCCAACATCAGACTAAGCAAATCGTTGGCGGCAGCTAAGTCCTTTGGGCTGTTCAATGTACCCTGCTCGTCGGGACATGATAATTGCGGGATTATTTATAGGAATTTGGACTTCTGTTCGTCTCGTCCATCTCGGGTATTTCCATCGGCTCGATGACCACGTTTATCCACAATTCAACTCAATACAATGGAGCAGTTGTAGCAGGACTTGATGGTGGTGCAGTTGGTGAAGAAGAACAGAACATTTCAATTGGCTTAGATCGTTGGCTCCATGCATAAGGGGCCCATCTCCAATTACATAAGTGTGTGTGTGTGTGTGTGTGTGTCCACATGTGATGGACAATCACGTTGATGCTGACGATGACTGTTGTCTATGCCTGGACTCATTTATCCTGATGCATTGTGCTGTCCAAGACGGGAGAGAGATCAAGAGAAGAATTCCACACAATTTGCTGTGAATTAAGTCTGACGTGGCGCGTGCTATTTGCCGGAGCTCGTTGATGGCGATGACAGTTCGAGGGTATTCAAGCGTTGGACAATCATGTCCGCAAATGTAGCAAGGAAATCGCTTCCTTTTAGTTATGATTGATGAGTTGAAAATGGTGCTAACAGATGCTGGATGAACTCGATCCTCATTACTTAGTAATAAATCAGTCAAGGATTTTGGTTGTGGAAAGAACGAATTTGGAATACCGCAGGGCGACATTTAACCTACTTCATACATTCTTTGGACGATATTTTAACGTTACCGAAAATAAAATTTCGATATTTAGTATTTATAGTTATGGAATTCTGTGGATAGCAAAGAATATATGACATGTAAGTTGGATGTTAGAACAACAAATTATTGATTCCAGATGTTCAAAGGAAATTTTATACTCAGATGAGATACCATCCTTTCATATATTGAGTAATTTGGAAAAAGGGGCAAGACAAATTTTGATATAACTTAAGAGACGCTTTACAGGTAAAAAAATTTTTCCTGGCAGGAGATCTGGTGTCATACCATAGAAAAACAAGACTGTGTGGCTCGTTGAACATTGAGAATAAAGAAGGTTATCGAACAGGACATCTTAAAAAGACTGGGCAAAATAACCATTCGATATTTTTGTTATTGTACTCCTGTGGATTTCAATATATTGTAGCGAGCTTAGGGTTCGCTGGATTAATTATGTTAAAATAAATAAGAGCCGTTAAATCGATTCTGAATTAATGTGACATTTTATTAGTTCGTTAATAACAATCGTTACTTTTTATCGTACACTTAACGTTTTCTTTATTATCGCTTCCGTAATTATCGCGTATTTTACTGCTTACTTCTCGCTCGAGACTTATCGCTTGTTTCACGTTCTAATTCTTACTCATCACTATGCGCTGTGTGCGGCGTATTTATACTGTTTCAGCGTTTCGTTTCCGTCCGTTCCATTGCCTTGAATGTTCTACTGTTCCTAGTCTCCAGTTTTCCATTACTTTATAGAATATTCTAGTACTCTGTTTCGGACTCTCTAGAATATTCTAGTACTGATTGTCATATGCGTCACAATATATTATATTGATCCAATTAATAAGACACCTTCTTTGTGGCTACTAAATCAAAATGCCTCTGAGTGGAGTTACGTCCGTCAAATGAGTGAAAATATTCTCCCATTTCCTCATATTTATAAGTGACCTTCTACCTATTGTACCAGCCCCCAGAAACGTTGGTAGGATAGGCTGGAAAAAGAAGCCACACCACGGCACGTTCATATTGCACCTGAACGACCATAAATTCACCCACGTATAGCCATTCCTACATGAAACCTATCCAACGATTCAATATTATGTTTACATTGCCCCGAGTCCTGATAACACACCCTCCTCGTTCCAGAACTTCAACCGGCAATTTTTTTTTAAATCTCTTTTTATCAACCTTCAGTCAGTGTAACTAAGATATTACTTGTTCTTGACCGAGTCCATCAACCAAAATTCAGAGAATAGTCAAGACATTAAAAGCATGCTTAAAGGGATCGTTAAAATTCATTTTGTCGCTAAGTTGGCACAACTGTCTTCTATCCTGACGAGAAGTTTAAGCGCGGCCTATCGTTTTTTTTTTTTTTGTTATTTTAAAATTTTTTTAATTGTTATTTTAAAATTGTATTTATTTTTTAATTACTACTTTAGTTTTTAAGTTAGTCTGTAAGGTATTATATTATATTAACTTAAGCTTGGATTAAGCCTAATATGTTATTATTTATTATTATTATTTATTGGCCTGTAGGAACTATTATTTATTGGCCTGTAGGAACCCGGAAGAACCTCAGCGACTCGGCTCCGCCATTGCTCCCTGTCCTGTGCGCTCTCCTTCCACGTTCGACCATCCGATCCGATCTCCTCAAGGTCCAATCTAACACCGTCCTCCCATCTCCGTCGCGGCCGTCCTGTCAGTCTCTTTCCCGTTAGTTTACCGTCAAGAATTCTACGCACGGTCCTATCATCGCCCATTCGCGCCACGTGTCCGGCCCATCTTAATCTTCGCGACTTGATTACTCTCACTATTGTAGGTTTGCGGTATAGCTCTTCCAATTCGTGGTTGTGGAGTTTCCTCCATTGTCCTCACTCCTCGTCATATTTACCGCCAAATATACCCCTTAAAACTTTATTCTCGAATACGCGGAATTTGTTCTCTTCCCGTTTTGTGAGAGCCCATGTTTCGCATCCGTATAGAGCAATCGGCATGATTATGGTTCTATAGACACGGAGCTTTATATTACGTGATAGCAGTTTGGATTTCAACAGTTTACTGGCTGGCTGCATGCCAACTAGCGTTGCCGTGTAGTCTTTTGTTAATTTCCTTCGACGTTTCGTTTCTGGTCGTCAGTATCGTTCCCAGTTATTTAAATTCTTTGATGACATTTTCAAATATCTTGCCCCTGACGTTTATATGTGTTCTCTGAGGTCCTCCTGCTCTCACCGTATTTTGTTTTGTCTTCATTTATTTCTATGCCCACCTCTTCTGCTGCTTGCATGATGATTTCACTATTTTTACTTACAGTTTTGAGATTATCGCCCAGAACGGCAATGTCATCCGCATATGCGAGCACTTGTGTGACCCCGTTCAGGGATGATCCGGCCGCGTTGTCGTCCTGTACCTTTCTGATGCTATATTCGGGGACAAGGTTAAAAAGACATGGTGAGAGGCCATCGCCCTGTTTGAGTCCGTCCCGGATTTCAAACGGTTCTGAAAGGTGGCTTTCTATTCTAACTCGCCCTTTGTTTTCGTTCATGCAAATTTGAATGAGGCCGGCACATTTTTTCGGGATCCCCAGCTCAACTACAATATGGTAGAGTCTTTGCCTTGCGACTGAGTCGTAGGCTTTTTTGAAGTCGGTTGGTGAACGGTCTTTCCGTATTCCCACTTATTTTCTAGCAGTTGCCTTATTGTGAACATCTGGCCGCTTGTTGACCGGTTCCGACAGAATCCGCATTGGTAGTCTCCCAATATTTCTTCTGCGTATGGTGTGATTCTTGCCAGAATGACATTTGTTAATATTTTGTATATGGTTGGGAGCAATGATATTCCTCTGTAATTTTCGCAGTGAGACTTGTCGCCTTTTTTGAAGTTCTTGAGGTTTTCCATTCTTCCGGAATGACTTCCTTGTCCCATATAGTTTTAACCGGTTGGTGGATCTTTCGAGCGGTTGGCTCTCCTCCATGCTTCACAAGCTCTGCCGGTATGCAATCGACTCCGTCACGATATTTTTTGTTTCTGTCACCAGACAACCGTTTGTGTCTCGGATTAATTTGGCTCGGTAGCCCTCGGTAGTCATTTCTAATTGAATTTATGCCGGCATACATGCCTCTGCTGTTCTTTGCTCTGGCATTTTCTATGATTTTTTCGATCCGAGTCTTCTCCCATCCGTGTTTTTTTGCATTTGAAAAGTCTGGTTGCCTCTTTCCGAATTGTCGCTTATCTTACTGCGTTGACTTCATCATATGCTTCTAAGTGGATCATTCTGAGGCGTTTACATTGTTCGATCTTTGCCCTGCACTCATCGTCAAACCAAGGTTTGGACTTAGTTGTTTTCTTAAATCCTAATACCTCTTGGGCTGTTTGCCTATTATGTGAAATCATAAATAGTTTGTTTACAATGCTCGAATTTGTCAGTTCATCTCAAGTGAGTTTGACAAATTTCCCGAAATTTCTTCAAAAACTCGATCGCGTGAAGATCGCTGAAGACGTGCTAAAACCACTCTATTCTGACCACATATTCACAAAAGACATTATACCTGGTAATAAGATAGGGCTTTACGACTTTGACATGCAGACCAGTTAACAAGCTTCGGAATGATGCCACCCAACTAAGCCGAAACCGAAAAAACCACGTCGAATAGCGATCAAAAGTCAAAGTAATGTTGACTGTTTTCTTTGGTTATCACAGTGTTGTGCATTCGGAATTCTTGCCAGAAGGCCAAAAAAAAAGGAAGACTATTATCTGGGGGTTACGTGGCCTTTGAGAAAACAAATTTGTCAAAGCACGCCAGGTTTGTGTAAATAAAAATCAATTAACTACCTATCATCGTGAGCGAATTTCTGGTAGTGAACGCAACAATCCCCTGATATTGGTCCGGCAGAAATGTTTTCTTTCCAAAACTCAAATGACCACTTCCAGATATGCGTTTGCAGACGATAGACGACATAATAGGGAATCCGCAGTGGAAACTAAAGTTGAAAAATGCGCTTTCTAAATAAACTTAATGACAACTTTCGTCCAATCTTAATGTCGGGATAAAGGACAGTGGTGCCATGCCATAAAATAATCAACAACTCCTTTAAACGGGCTTTTTTAATGATCAATTCAATACTTTTTCGATAGAATGTATACCTTAATAGGGTGGTACTTCAAGACTGGATATTTGGCCCCAACCTAACGCTCAGTAATTGCGTCGAACTGCCGAATTGTTTCTCCACTAAACGAAACATCTGCATTCGAAATGGGCATGTTCAGTATCTTCTTCTTATTGTGGGCAAAGAGGTGAACTGCAGTGTCCAACGGTTTAAGTATTTTGGATACCCACCAGATGATTTTAATGGTCCATCTGTCTTTCAATACCGTGTTGCATCTGGTCCGCCATGCTGTGGTCCTTCTCTCAGGGAGCGTGTCTGGTCCTGAAAAGGACGAGGGATCTCTTTAGGACAGCTCCTGAGGGACCCGTTGCGGTCACCACAGTGCTTCCGGGGCCTCCGGGAAGAGTGACAACCGATCGTTTAATATGGGTCCTGGGAATCTGCCAGGCCCAATAAAAATACTTTTTATTTTATGATATTTGTATTTTATTTCCTTTAATTTAATTTATTGACGTCCTACCACTTCGGACGCCAATCGAGACTGATCTTCGAAAACAAAATCCATCGCCCTTATAAAGAGAAACAAATCGAAATTTGTATCTCGAAAATACACAGGATTTTGGAATCCTGAGTGAGATGCTCAGTGTTTATTTAAGATAAGAATTCAATTTCTTGAATTCTTACGAAACTATTTCGCAGATGTCGATATGTATCTGGTTTTGGGTTTTTGTTTGTTCAATTTATTAAGAATTTTTCCAAATAGAGATAATGATCTCTGGATTTTGAGTTTTAATGATGCCGTGGAGCAAATGTAGAACAATTAACGAATATTAGATTCATTTATTGTGAATTTGATTTTAATTTGGGATTTTGGTTATAATTATGCCGTGGGGGCAAATGTTAGGCGATAAACGAATGTTTGATTCGTTTATTGCGAATTTTGGATCATGTTTCGGGTTTTGATAGGATTTCGGATGTAGGAATGGGGGAAAAAGGTGGTAGGGCTTTTTAGAGCAGTACAGCCATATACCAACAGAAGTCCTCGTCATTATATTATAGATCTAGAGCTTGTCAGTGCCTAGGATATCTATGAGTGAAGATCTAACTGTAACTAATTCTGCTTCATCGTAGATATGTGGGGGTTCTCTATACCACATGGAGAACCAACCCACAATTCCGCCTTATGTCGGCCGCTTTCAGCGCGTCATATCAACCCCTATCCCACCGTTCGGTAATTTACCTGCAAAACATGTTTCTCAAAAGGACGCATAGCTAAACTCATTATCCTGTGCAGATAATGCATAATTGAGTTTAGCTATCCTTTCGTCATACGGCAACTCCATTTCGCTAACCCATGGGATTTCCACCGGAAACCGCATCATGTCGGTTAGCAATGGCATAGTCTGATCAAACGACGCGGTTGCATAATCATCAATCGCCGGGGAAATTATTAAAGTATTTAATGTAGTTCCCATGATCGGATTTCCCTATCCAAGTCGGCATCCTACTTACTTTTCCCAGACCATCTATTCGCTTGGGTTCAACGATCTCTTTTCACAGGTGAAGAGCACCACCTCTCCTCCATAACTCTGTCTCCCTACATCGCACTAGGTCAGTGGAACACCTCGGAGACTGCATTAATACATACACACTAAGCCAGATCAACCCTGGGTTATTGTGCCTTCCTTTTGATTTCTTCATCCTTTCTACGCCCATCGACGGCGAACGAAAACGGAAGTACTTATCCCCCTCAATGAGCGTGGGGAATTGAAGGATGCACAAGAGAGCACGATTACCATTAGCTGATCGTTGTGAAAAAGCAAAATCCAATTTCACCCCTAATTAGGATCAGTCACTATCCAACCACAACAGCGTGCACACACTACGCCGCGTAACAGTCGTTTTACAATCTTCCCTGTGATCGGTCACGGCGCTTGTCAAGTCGAATTCCACGTCGAGTGCGCACACTCCAGATGCTTACATTTGCCACGAAAAGTCGGTGTAATTATCCTCAAGAAAACAGTTAAATTTTATCAGTTTATTTGTGCATGTGGCATCATTGAATGTTAAATAAAGAAAACATTAACCAACTAAACACCACCAGTGAATGTTATTTTACTCTCTTTTGACGATTTGTGGTTAATTTTGTGATCTAGTGTTTGTCAAAACGTTGATGGGGATTCAAGTGAAACCATGCAATACGTGGGCACACCTACTTCTACCCCACAGATCCTCCTAAGACCACATATAATCCCTTATGCGCAAAGTAGGTGTGTTGCTAAAATCATCACACTATTCAGCAATTTATTCCGCAAAGCCTTTGGCTACTCTTTGAAAGCTAGTAGTAGTAGCCCTCGACAATATAATTCACTTACTATATCCTAGCGCACCAATGTTTAGCAATACGCGGATCGTCTATGACTGAGCATGACCCCAAGAACTTTACAGCCTCCTTTGATATGGTCTGATTTCCGTCCTAGAAGTTAGAATATTCCACAGTCTTTTGGTAAGTTATTAGGATCGCCTCCGATTTATGGTGTGCTAGTTCTAGCCCAGCATATTATCATCACCATTATCGGCACTACAACCGGGAACCGGTCTTGACCTTATTTAGCAAGTCCTGGGTCTTGTTAAATTTTCCATAATGATTTGTTTTTTCCGGGCAAGTCCATTAGTCTTGCGCCAGAGGTTCGCCGACGGGGAGACGAACCCCGGTCCCCCGCGTGACAGGCGGGTATAGTAACCACTATACTATCGAGGAGCCCCGACATATTATAGCCAGTGTTTAATTAGTCGGAACGCCTCACTAGTGGTCGTGCCTACCTCGTTAATAGGTTAGTGATTGTTACAACCATGATGTCGTCTGCGAAACTCTGTGGCGATTCTATGAACTCTACAAAACCTCCTATAAGCGAAATACCTTTTTCGCCCAGCAAAACGGGAATATACATCCTAGTGTCCTCCACTCCACATATCCACAGGCACGTTAGCCATATTCTGCTACCAATCGACGATGCCTGTACGGTTATATAGGGAGCCAGGGCCATAAACCGCCAGATGCCGACAGGACGAACGAAGACCCTATAGCGTTTGAAATAATAGTGAAGAAGATTGTGTGATTCGAACTGTCGCTATGACAGTCTGAATCACGAAAAAAATTGAACCTATGCGTTATCCATCAGGCTACTGACCGTGTTTAGAATTTGATTTTTAAACTCGACTATACTCCACTGATGTGAATTATTTTTGTTATCCGCTAAGGTATACGGTTCTGATTTATTTTCTTATTCGATTTTTCGTTCGGTGCTTCTTCACTATTTTGCTTGTGAATTGTGTGTGTATCTGTTAGGGTCGCTACAACCCCATGCGATAACGTTGAGGCCAAGATATAACCATTTTTGCGATGACGCCCTGAGTCTGCTCCAATTAGTAACCCATTTGCTGGATAAACAGAAGGTAACGCTCCGCCAGATGTCGACAGGGGGAACGAAATTCCTATACGATAAGAATGCGGTCAAGAAGCCAACTTTCTTTACGTTGTCTCTTTGGGTCAGCGCCAATTGGGTTTTATCGCCCAACAGTTCGAAACTCTGCACATATCCAGCCCCCCTCAATGCAAGGGGATAGAAAACCCGATAAACGACCGATTACATGGACTGAGTCAGCTGACCAAGCCTTTCGCTTATCAAAAGAACAGCTGGATAATGCTACCTTGCTTTGACATCCCATCGATGGAGCACCATTGTTCATACAATTTAATTTCACGAAAATTCGTTCAGACCGTTCCATTTGCATCTCCCGTAGAGTCATACATCCTTTTCTGGAGGTTTTTCATTAGGATTGCTATTAATTAGCGGAAATTAAAATTAATCCATAAAATTACTAATGACTGTGTTTCAATCCAACCCCTAGCGTGATATGATCTTCTTGATCGCGTGTATAAAATCGTCAAGGATTGAAGACCAACAGGCAAGAAGCAACACCTTATTTGTTTATATCAAGGGCGATCAACCTTTTTAATCAACGAGTCAATTTAAATTGTAAATTTCTTTGGCGGGCCGCACATAAAGTAACACTTATTAATAATTTACAAAACTTTATTTACAATAAACATTCGAATAAAAAAATCTAAAATTTACAAAATAGTAAAGATTTCATATATAAATTTTAATGCAAAATAAAAACAAACAAGAAAAGAACAGAAAAACGAATTTACTTGAAATTTTTAATGAGAAATTTGGCACTGTTTTTTTGATACAAGCTGATCAATATCAGCCGGAATCGATGGGGTAACTACACGCACGCAGCTTTCTAATCGTGCATCACCCAGTATTGTTCGGTGATCATTCTTGATTAATTTCATGGTTGAAAATAATTGTTCGCAAACATATGTACTTCCGAATAGAGGCATCATTTGCTTTGCATTTTTCGTCAAAAGCGGAAATTTCTCATGACTCACATACGATTTATAAAAATTTTCGATGTTTACTGAGAACATTCTGCATGGCAATCACTTCCATTTGAAAGTCTTCAGGAATTGATATTAAATGGCGAGGAAAGCAATTTCATGGACACCGCTGTCTTCTCAGCTTTGAACATTTCGAATCATAATTGAAATTCGTTGATTAAAATGTCTATATATTTTGCGTATTTTTGAGAAGTAGTAACGTTTTCTTTTTCTAAATGTGGAAAGTGAGACGCATTATTCTGCAAAAGATGTTGCTTCCACAATTTCAATTTGCGCTCAAAGCCCTGAATTTTATCATACAAATTGTTAATAAACTCTCCTTTGCCTTGAAGTTTCACATTAAGATCATTGAGATGCTGAGTCATGTCGATAAGAAACCCGAAATCACTCATCCATTCTTTATTACCAAAAAGAGGAAACGCATATCCCTTCATATCCAGGAAGAATTGTATTTCGGTTTTTAAGTTGTATACTCTTTTTAGCATTGCACCTCTACTAAGCCAACGTACTTCGGTATTAAAAACCACGTCTCCATATTCAGTTTCTAAATCTTTCAGAAATTCTTTAAATTCGCGGTGATTTAACACGCGCGACTTTATAAAATTGATTAGTTTAGTTATTGGTACTGTGACATTTGGCAAACTCAATCTTTTCGCACACAAATTTTCCTGATGAATTATGCAGTGGTTAACGAATATTTCCCTTCCTGTGATCTTCTTAATGTCTTGAAATAGCATTCCCGATACTCCTACCTCCATGCTCGACATTGCTCGACCTCCATCTGTCGATACACCAATAATCTTTTCTAATAAAATTGAAAATTTTTCCAATACAGACTTTAGTTCATCGTACAGGTCTTTGCCGGTTGTAGTCCCTTGCATTCGAGTTAGTGAACACAATTCTTCGGTGATATTAAATTTAGTGTCGATACCACGTAAACATATAGCCAGTTGTGCTGTATCGCTAATATCACAACTCTCATCAAGTTCCAAAGAACAGTATTCGAATTCTGCAATGCGTTCATGAAGCGTTGTTGTTATGCTCTCGGACAAGTCTTCAATTCTCCTTGCAATGGTGAATCTTGATAAACTAATGTTTGAAATTGTATGATCTCTGTCGACCGAGGAATGTCGTCGAAGAAGATCTCTCTAATTTCCACTAACCGAGGAATGTCTTCGGGGAAACGTTGTGTTCTGAAACACAGAGAAAAGTTGATAAATTAAATGAAAAGAATACCTATAAACTGAACAGCAATCCAAAAAATAAACGTCCTCCAGAAACCCTACATAAAACGTGTTGTGTTTCTTAGCTTAGCAATTAACTTGATTGACTGGATTATGTCGATTATAACGGGATTAGTATTCTATCCAAACGTGTCGCTTGAAGTTTTACGAAGAAAGGTGAGAAGTTTGTTATTTTTCTTGACAACCAAAGAATTTATTGTCTGTCAGCTGGTTACTGACATTTGTTATTTTTTGGTTGCTAGGGGCTGCATTCAGTTGCGAATTCGCCGGTTACATCCAGTGCGAATCCGCAACAGAAATAATATTTATTTTATCAGGAAATGCAACTTCTACAACAGCAGTCAGACATTCTTTTATCGTCTCTCCATCCGCAAAGGGTTTCATTTTTTTTTCCTAGTATTTGACTGACAATAAAACTAGCCTTTACTGCCGTATTTGATAACATAGCTTGATTTTTAAAAATAGCCCGTTGTTTTCCCACGGTTTTCTCCATTTGATGAAACTTATCTATCCTTAGTTGTCCTGTTAAGTTTTTATATTGTTGTTCATGTTTTGTATCGTAATGCCTTTTTATGTTATATTCTTTTAATGTCGACACAGTCTCTGAGCATATTAAGCATACAGCTTTATCTCTAAAGAAAGTGAAAAAATAATCAAATTTCACTTTTCTTGGAAATGCTTGTGCTCAGCCGCAACCTTTCTTTTTTTTGTTTGCTTTTCCGACATGCTATTATGAGTTAAAAATTTGAAAGTTAAAAAAAAAAGTACTAAAACTTAAATTTTAATGAAAAAACTCTAATATTACTTTTTTGACAATAATATTGCACTCACGCCTTTCAAGAATTACTAAAATTGCTACAATGGCTAGTTAACAGCTTACCAGTCTGACTGATTGTGTGACAGAAGCAAACACAAACAGACGCGGCGCGTTCGTATTGCATGTTTGAACAAGTCGCTGACAAGTAAGTAACTCGTCACAAAAAATTGCTTCTGTTTAGCATGTACTACCATTTTATTATAATTAATTTTATAATAATATATTGATGGGAGAAAGTCGATAAAATAAATTCAATTTTAGAAATGCTTAGCGGGCCGCGTTTTGCTCATTCCTGCTTTATATGCACCTTTTACTTTTGTTCTGCAGAAAACTTCTTTGGTGTAAACGTGATATAAAAAAACCAAGTCCTTAGATTAAGAATTAATGAAGGAAAAGTAATTGGATTTTTTTTTTGTTGATAATTATGAATTTATGCTTTTACACTATTTGTATTTTCCGAAAAGGCTTCTTCTAGAATATCCTTTACCTCGTTGCTCTCCTGAATATTAACCAAGCGCTAAGGTGCCGCCTTTGCAAGTGATTTTTGAGCCAGGAGAATAAAAATAGTATAACAAAAAGAAGTCGCAGAAGAACAAGCAGCTAATTCTTGTCAAAAGTTCGTTAAGAGAAATTGGAGTGTGACCTGCCATTTTCCCAATCCATGCAAAACAATTCACAAGCATAACTTCACTTCAGACGTTCTCAATACTGAGGTTACGTTTAGTTAGGCCGTTTCGAGATGAAAAAATTAAAAATACCAAGGATGTGGTGATCGTCTTCAGTTTAAGGTACCTGATTTAAACTTTGATGATCAAACAGCGCTAGTTGCTCATAAGGAAGTATGTTCAAATGAGATGATTTCATACTTGGGTCACCTTATGTAACACATCTATAATGCGGTGAGTCTTCACTCTTTTCTATAATTTGTTCATTAAATATTCCTAACTTTTCACACCAAGTGGTGTAAATTTGTAGACAATTAGTAAAGCTATGATAAACCGGATTTAGGTGTACATAAAGACCTTCCGTAGGTATTGCCGCCTGTCATGAACGCATAAATCTTACTTCGCAACCACACGCAATCACACTTCCATTGCTATGTAACCATGAAGTTTCCCGTCAAGAATACGTCTCAGTGGTCGAAGTAGATTGACAAGAACGACTTAGTAGCATGTAAACACTTGCACTCGCCATCAGAGTACGTTGCATACCAAATTGAAAGAGAAAGGAACCCAACAATCCCAGCATGTAATTTGACTCCTCATGCAAGTGTGGTGCGACCATCGCCAACTGTTTAAATAAAACTTCCGCTTCAAACAGCAATGAATCGCAATGTTCATGTCTCAAACGCTAGTCATGTCCAGTGAGACCAACGCTTCTGGCTGTGTTGATAGTCTCTTACTTTATCCTTCTTTTTTTTTTTTGCAACAGCTACAGTTGGCCGTTTGTATTTTACGATTTTTAACTTTGCAATTCGAGCCCATCACGCGCCAGGAAGACCGACAAACAACAGCAACTCCGATAGCAGACCCAACTACAAAAGTGTATCCAGGAGGAGCACGCAAACACGCAGACCGCGATAAATTGTCAAGCTTTATGCTCGTGCACTAGATCTCATCCGTGGGCAATCTATATTTACAATGATGAAGTGGATGTGTGTCCAGCTGTCGGGCTGTTCATCATAAAAATCAACTTTTCATCCTCCAGGGAGTGACAACGGTCCGTTTTATTTCGCAAACAAACTTGGAACACATTGTCCAATGAGTTTTTACTGAGTGTGGGATTGCCAAAGTTTTGTGGTTGAAAGTAAGACTTTATACATAGGGGCATTTATGATTACGAGCAGGCTTAAAAATGGATCCGAATTTTGTATTCGTTGAATACTTAAATTGTGATAAGGAAGAAATTGGACTGGCACTGCTTTCAATGTGTTGAACCTTCGTCTAGCCATGAAAAACTAGGATATAAGTACTAAATAAATGGGTATGGCAATCCGCATCGCTTTGTTTGTGTAACCCATAATCCTCATTTAGTGTTTATTTTCTATAATATATCTTCGAAAACTTGAAACTTATCCAAACGAAGAATACTGCTTTGACTTGGAAAATGACAATTAAATGAATGCTCTTATCTTATTATTATTTATATATATTTTACCTATATTATAAATTAAAATTAAAATTAAGAAAATTAACTTAAGTAAAAGGAGAAAAAAGGAGAAAAAAGAACTATAGAGATAAACACAAAAGGGAAAGGAGAGAAAGGGTTTAAGCTATTACCATATAGTTAAGGGATGCGTGTAGAAGGGTGAAAAACATGTGTATTTAATTTACCTTGTTCGCCAATTCCTGTAGTAAAACGTAAGCAGTCCACGTGGTGGGCTATGTTGTTATCCTACAGTATTTTTTTGTCCACGGAAAGCATGGTATATGATAGGGACTCCATCACTATTTTGTATAAGGCTATGGCGGTTCCAAGAACCGCACAAACCACAGTAGGCTGAAACACCTGTCGTTCCAACAAGAAACATACTTACCTTAGCCTAAACCTCACGTGCCCACAGACACGTGCCCCCATGTTCCACCCTTTCGCGTAGCCAAAGGTGACATTCACACTGGCGGCAACATCCCCACGTATCCACCGATAGGTGGGCCCCAAGTCTCGAACATTTCATAACGCCTGCACGGCGATCGAAAGACACGACCCAATATAGAAATTGTGTATCGATCCATTAGCTGGATAAATACAAGTGGTTGGCATAGCTGCGCCAGATGTTGACAAATATCAAATCCCTGAGGATAAGCAAATTGCCGTAAAACAATCCATTGGCTAAACCTTTGACCTTACCGCAATACATTTCACCTAAACAAAGGCCATTGCAGAGGAACAGCAATAAACTAGCTAACACTGTTTCCATAGGGCAAAATAAATACAATTATCGTAACCGACGATACTTGCCACGATCCCAGAGATCGCCAAGAATAATAAACCACACAATGGAATATACACGAAATCGATTCCGCAGAAGGTGTGAAAATTCTGGCGATCCTAGGAGCATCTCCGACCATACATGCAGCAATAAACGCGTCTGTGGGTGTGGGTGCAACCGCACATCTGGCCTGAGACCAAGCAGCAAATCGCAAGACACAGATAGAGCGTGCGATCTCTTCTAAGGGAGAGATTCTCGATTAAGAGAGAATCACCAGGACAAGGGGAGACAAAAAGGAAAGAGAACAATCGGGTGAGTCGTGACATCTCCTATCGGAAAGAAATTCGTTAGTCGATAATTAACAGTCACGGAAATCAGATTCTCCATTCAAAAAAAGAGTTTTTCGCGTGTCGTCGGAGTGGGTTCGAGGAAGTGTGTCTGGTTAGATGTAAAACGGATTAAATTAAGCATTAATAAATGTAAATAAAACAATAAAGAACACCATTTAGACTTGAATAAAGTTAAGGATAAAATTAAACAAGTTGTGTTTTTCCTTGGAGGACTTGTATCAGTTGTTTCTGGAGTCGCGTTTGAAGTGTGCGGCGGAACACTTCCAAAAGTTGGATAAAGGGAAATACTCCATCCGCCAAAAGGCCTTCTTTGTCTAATAGCACAAATGCTTCGGGGGGAATGAATCTGCTTTGGAGAGTATTCTCCAGGTATTCATCGCTTGAATATAAGGCTCCCGAGCTCAAATTGTTTTTAGTGGTCGTGAATGTGAAAGCGTATACTTTTAATTATGAAGTTATCTATCCTGTTTAAGTCTGCCTTGTTATGCAGATCTTTATTATGATAATACCTTGTATACTGCGATTCTGGCGTTCTGTAGATTCGGAGACAGGGACGCAGACATTGTCTTTCAAATACACGGCATTTGTCCATATATTAAGGGGCTATGTTAAACCATGCCGGTGTATGATACAATTTTGACTTTTGAGTCAAGAACACTAGTGTGGAATTGTGGCGGGTTTTGCTAATGCACCAAGCATGGGCACGGGTTGAGCAAAACACCACTGCTGAAGAGTCAAATCACTAAACACCCCACTGGCTATTCCAGGAAAATAATCCGCCGCTCGATCAGGTATAAACAGCAAAAGAATAAAAATCGCACTGAAGTTGACTGTGGTCAATGTTCCTTTATTTTTGTTTTACACATTTATTTTCGACAGTACCTTCCACTGGTGAATTACATACAATTCTCAATAACTAATTACAATTGTTCTGTAAGATTGCTTTGTAAGCTGGACACAACACTCATTACAATTTCGTTCGGCCGCACAACTCTCGAAATACAAAGAATGCCCTGCACGCTAATTATCGGTGATTCTTACGTAACGATGAAAATTAAACTTTTCGGACTACGACCTCGACTACTCTGGTTGACCGGCAAAATATGACTCGACAACGTATGTGTACGCGACGGGGGTTGCAGTCTGACTCCTCGATGCAATCCACATCCGTCAGATTCAACGGTGGTGGATATTATCGATGTGGGAGGAGCGAACAAGCTCAACTTGGCGACGGCCAATGAGCGATCACAAAGGAGTTAAATGGGTGGATTTTCCATGTGTCCGTATAGGACAAGTACGATGCCCCTTAGCCTGCATATCGACAACGAACGATACCGCACCTGTTCAAACAAATGGACGAGCAACAGGGGGCTGCAAGCATTGTGTTTATGTATTGCCGTTGTAGGCGATACATTCTTCGGTGACAATAGGTCGACCAAAGATTTGGGCTCTGGTGCTCTAGAGAGGAAGATGTTTTGTTGACATTAAGTCAACAGAAATCTTGCCGACGATGGCAAAGGGTCAGGCTGGAAGGCTATCTTATTTTGGTTACTATGCTGGTACATGGATATGGTGGTGAGGAATTTGCCACCCATGGGAACCATGGACCAGCGTTGGTAAGCAAAACAAACAGTGCGGTACTGTGTGTTTACTTCGATTTCCAGAAGAAGACTGCCCAAACAACGATCCTATTCATGATTAAATCCCATGATGGGTTGATAGCCGATAATGGGAAATTGGTTGCAGCTATTGCGAACCTAAAGATATGGGGGCATTATTTAATTACCGAATGGTAGGGAAACTATCGGCTGCAGTTGAGTCAACAAGTACGTTGGTCGACGTGTCTTCTGGACCAACGGATTGTTGTTTGGGCGATCGACCATGTCATGCACGTGTGTGAGAAAGTGCTTCCCACCAATGCGCATTGACATGTTCGGGAATCAATGTCGGTTACATGAAGAGGTAACCGAATTAGATTTCGGAAACATGGTGCGTTGGATACAAGCATGCCCCGGGGTGAAAGTTTGATGCCACGGTAAGATGGTAATCTTGCCGTGGGCTTATGATTTCAGGTGGAGGGTGATGCAGAGTAGCTTACAGTGCTCATTTGCAGATAAGTAGAAGGCAGGTAATTTACGGGAATGGGTGGTTCGTTGGAAGTGGATTAAAGAACCCCCACAGAATAATTGGCTTGTCATATCATAAGAAGTTTTTGCCCTAGAGAGAGCCATTACTATGTGTTTATCAGAATATAGAAACTGGTCGAGCGAGATGCTCAGATATCTTACTACGTCTCTCACTGCTAAAGGCAGATCGTTTTTTCCTATAAAGGAAAACTTTTTCCATTTTTTTTTTAAATCAGCCGACGTTGCGCTTGGGAGTGTCCCAAATAGGATAGTTTCAGTTTTTTGGAAGTTAATTTGTAACTTCCACTTATTACAGTAATTTTTGATTCTGTTGAGATCATCTTGTAAAAGTCTGTTAATGCTCTCGATTTTTCTACCCGTAATGTACCCAATAACATGAGTAAGAGAATCGACTAGGTCACTAGTGTATATGTTAAATAGGATTGGAGAGTTGACTGTGCCCTGTTGTAGGTCGTTTCTTATGAAAAAAGTGTTGTTGGAAAATGTGTCGCCGCATTTTACGACGAATTGTTTTCCCATAAGCATGCCATGTACAATATATAGTATGTTTGCAGGCATGGCCATGCTGGTAAGCTTATAAATAAGACCTTTTAACCAAACGGTGTTGAAGGCCTTTTCAAAATCAACCATCTATGCCCCTGTGGATTGCCGTTTTGCTTTGTTCCATTGTATATCGAAAACCAATTTGGACACGGCATGGATAGTGTCATGCCGAGTCCGAAAACCTAATTGGTTATCCGGGATAATTTTGTTATCCTCGGAGCAATTTAATAATGATTTATTTATTAATTTTTCAAACACTTTGCTGATGTTCGGGAGTAAACTAAGAGGTCGGAGATTAGCAGGGTTGCTACTATCTTTTCCCCGTTTTGGAATTGGGAGGGCTACTGCTGTTTTCCAGTGCATTTGATAATACTCGTATACATTGTTGAGGGCGTTATTGAATGGTGTCGTATAAATTACGATGGTAAATGTTTGTTAACTGTGTTTGGAATTTTACCAATTTCAGAAGAGATCTTATTTTTATGTGACTTAAAAATAGTTGAGAGTTCGTCCCTCGCTACAAACAAACAGTTGCCCTGATTTGCAATGGTATAATGTCAGTTATTAATGTCACTAAAGATTGTAAAACTTCGATTCTCAGGGCGCCAACTATTAATTGTGTTGCGAAGTGAAATGTGGTTTTGCAGTGCTCTGTGTCCTAATCATGATTGGGACGAGAGGATTCGTTCATTCTGTGCACGGGCTCGAAATAAGCACCCATACCATTCGCTGTTTCTTGTGGATCTTCTATCTATAAAAATGACACTCAGAAATAATATTATCGGGGTAATATCTGCGTTTATCAGTATTTGACAATTGGATGGAGTTCGTGCCATTTTTATACAGGGAACGTCATTGTGATTGCTCTTTCGGAATATCTTATTTATCTGCGGGAACATATTCAAGCAGTTAGGGTTTATGGCTCGAATTTTGTTTTCCCATTTTGAGTTTATAGCTGTTCTGTAGTGTTCACGAATCAGCTGTTCAAGATGTCGGTGAACTGCCGATAAAGGAGTTTCAGTCTAGAAAGGACACAACTCTTTTGTCTATACAGAGCATCGATAGCTGCGTTTCTGTATTGCCTTGTGTTATCTTGAGACCGATATATTTTGGGAATAAAGAGCTACATAGAATTCTTGACAGTGCCATTCATTGTAGGGAGATAATGATCTATCTCTTAATTTTTTAAATTTCTATTGATAGGTGGAACTGTGGGGCTTTTCAGGGCCCGAGGAGCCACGCATCGCTTGATCCCCACCATTACCAGCAATACAACTTACCTTTAAGTTGAAATTTTGGCAAGATTGTACAATCTCGCTAGGGCATTAACCGCCACCCAATTAGCTGGAATCGTTTCGGTTATCCCTACGGATAACCGACATAAATATATATTAGGCAGCTTACCTTTTTGGGGGCTTTTCCAAGCCCCTTCTCCACGGTTATTCCTGAAAGCATAATTCGGCAAGATTATCATCTTGCCATGACATCAAGTCAGCATCACCACGTGCTTCCGCGACCGAACAATGGATGGCACATATCTACCAACACACGCTGATCTTTCCGTGTGTTATCTTTGTACCCATTCATTGACCTAGCATCATTTCGGGTTGCTTGCACATCTGCAAGCCAGATTTTCAACGGCATGTCTATGATCTATCTTTCCTACCGGTAAAGAAGATCAAATTAAACATTGGCCTTTCAGGCGCGCATATTTGCTTGTATCTCAGCATCACCGATTTTATGATCCGTTGTCGTTTCTGGGAACGATCACCAGCATCGGTCATGACCACCAATTTTAGTTTACACAAAGTAAACACTCAAGCGGACACTTTCGCCTGACAGTCCCTTCAACGGGATTAACATATCCCTAAGACAACATACATCACCGAAATATGTTTATTTTAACTGATCTGGCAACGGCCATACCCAATGCTTGATTCATTATTCCAAGATAGATTCCTGCCTTCGGCAAGGGTTTTATTGACTCACGTCAATCAAAGAATCTATCCCTTGCGGATGGCGGCAGTTTATCTTGCCCAAACATGTAGCAGCAGATTCGATCTGCTACATGAGTTTTCCCCTGTTTCCTTTTGTTTTTGATCTTCGCCATTGGCCGCCCTTCGTCGGCGAATCCCTTAGGTTCGTTTTCGTTGGATGTCTGTAAAGAGACATCCAATAATTAGTCAGATACCATACACCAAACTTGTCGCACGCATCAGGAGTCGGAGTCGAATGTTAGTAGTCAGTGAGGCCGTAATTGCTAACTTACTGTTTCACGGAGTGATCGCTGACCTAGTAATTTTTATCTGATTAAATTCATTTGTAAAGGGTGTCGTCCTCATCCAAAGACCGTGTATATTGTTATATCCTTAAGTGACATTTAATAGTGTAAAAAAATTTGATAATACGTTACGGAGAACTGTTAACAAGTGTTTCGAACTGAGCGATCTCTGCCTTGGTCAAGGATTTAAATAAATTCATTTGTGAAGAGAGTTGGCCTCACCATTCCTACCGAGAAATAAAAAAGTTACTTCTTACATAAGTAAATATCCAACATTAAGTGTTTTATTTGGTTTTTCTTCGTTTGATTTGTGGAACAACGTAAGGTGCTATTTAGTATTGTGGTGTTTTCGTCCTACCTGCGTTCGTGCAAACGCCCCTAGCGAAAAACATATCACCACAGAACCATCTCAGTTGAGTGGATTTCCCATTTGATAACGCGTTCGAAACGTGACCAATGTGCTTAATGAAAATTGAAGGAAAGAAGATGATCACATTGGTCGAGCAGGGTTTGTTCACGTGGAATGTGAATTGTGGCTGCAAGTCCAGAGTTGTCACTATCGTATTCGACGGTCCGAAAACAATTTCGAATACTACTATTTGTATTTTAAAGTTCAATATGACTGCCTATTAGTAGACGATCCAAGAAGGAGTCCCCTCTTGTTAGAGAAGGGGTGCTAGTGGCGTAAATTTCTAACTTGTTTTCGATGGTGTTTGCTTGCCACCATTCGAACAATTTTTACCATTACCTCTCGTGTTGGGGCTTAAGTTCTCCCAAGTACCATGTTTAGCGTTGATATCGCCCGCTAAAAGGAAACAGTTGTTGTCCGATTGCCGCTAAAGACAATGGCAAATCGTATTTAGTTTGTTGATAAATTGTGCGCACTGACGAGCTTGTGGAGCATATAGTGACACCACGTATAAATGCCTCTGACTTTGAAAAGGAATGTCTACTATGCAAGCTTCCAGCACTTGAAAGTTGTGCACCTCTTTGCTGTACAGGATCCAATGTTAAAGATTTCTTTTAATCAAGAGTGCAACACTGGCTCCTTGTGTGGATTGGGGTCTATCTCTTCTTGTCATATTGTAGTTTTGAAGCACAATTTATGTTTCTGGTTTACCTTCGTTTCGCTAGCCAGAAGGATAGCAGGGCGTTCGGCTTCCAAAGAATTCCCTAAGTTCTTCTGTCAATTCTAATAAGTGAACCAGCATTCACAGCAATGATTTTTAGGATTGACTCAGCTAAGAATTTAATGATTATGGGTTTTTATTTGCAAACTGCAAAGAAAATTTGGAAGTGACTATTGCCCTCGCAATATGGTCTCTGAATAATTTGATCATAAAATATCAACTCTGTTGATGTAGACTTCATTATATAAAATCTCATTTGGATAATACCTTTTGTAGTTAGATTCCGATGTTCGATATAATCTGAGACACGTTCCAAGACACTTTCCTTCGAGCGCCTGAATCTTTTCCATCATATTTGGGCCTATATTGAACCACACTGGGCATCCATATAAAAGCATGGCCCTGATTGGAGTCGTATAGCATATAACGTTTACCCTGCTGTTGATTCCGCTACAATGAAATACCCTTCTTGTCAAAGCAAACGTTTTCTTAACCTCGACCAAAGCAGCATCCACATGTCTGTTAAAATACAGGTACTGATCTAGCCAGATACCAAGGTATTTAACCACACTCTTGATTTACAGTTTGTGTTCATGCGGTCCCGCGGCTACCAACTTTCACTAGTTTTTTCTTGTGCCATATGTGACTTTATGCAACAGGGTTCGAAGTAGAATAGCTTCACATTTCTGGAAGTTTATCTGAAGTTTCCAGTCGTCGCAATATCGCTGCACTTTATTGATGTCGCGTTGCAGCAAACTGTTTATGATTTCAATTTTCCAGGCTGTTTTATAAATTATAAGATCGGCTGTGTACGCAATTGCGTCGGATTTTGCCAGAGCAAAGAATATTAGACGTATGTATCGCGGCATAAATTCAATTAAAAATGGCCAACGAGGAGAGCCAAAATAATCCGAGACACAAACGGCTGTCTGGTTACAGAAACAAACAATATCGTGACAAGATGGAAGCAGTACTTTGAAAACCTGCTCAATGTGCGCACCTATCAACCACAAATAAATGCACCAGACGTACATACAGCCGAGCCTCAGATCCCAGAGCCCTCTTTCGACGAAGTTGTAGACGCAATAAACCGATTGAAAAACAACAATGCTCCCGGAGTCGACTGCACAACGGCAGAGTTTATGAAGCATGGAGGAGAGGCAATCGCTCGAAAGATCCTCCAACTGATTAAAACATATATGGGATAAGGAAGTCATTCCGGAAGAATGGGAAACCTCAATAGTCGTCCCCATTTTCAAAAAATGTGACAGATCTGACTGCGAAAACTACAGAGGAATATCATTGCTCCTAGCCACATACAAAACACTAACAAATGTCATACATGCGAGAATCACATCCTAGGCAGAAGAAATATTGGGAGACTACCAATGGGGATTCCGTAGGAACCGGTCAACAACCGATCAAATGTTAACAATAAGGCAATTACTGGAAAAGAAGTGGGAACACGGAGAGACCGTTCACCAACTGTTCGTTGACTTCAAAAAAGCCTACGACTCAGCCGCAACGCAAAGACTCTACCATATTGTAGTTGATGTGGGAATCCTAAGAAAATATACCACCCTAATTCAAATCTGCATGAACGAAAGCAAAAGGCGAGTTAGGATAGAAAACCACCTCTCAGAACCATTTGAATTTCGGGACGGACTAAAACAGGGTGATGGCCTCTTACCATGTCTTTTTAACCTTGCCCTCGAGTATGCCATCAGAAAGGTACAAGACGAGAACATGGCCGGATCATTCCTGACCGGGGTCACACAAGTACTCGCATATGCGGATGACATCGCCATTTTGGGCGATAATCTAGAAACTGTAAGTAAAAACAGCGAAATCATCATGCAAGCAGCAGAAGAGGTGGGCCTAGAAATAAATGAAGCCAAAAATACATGATGACGGCGAGAGCAGGTGGACCTCAGAGAACACATATAAACCTCAGAGGTAAGATATTTGAAAAAGTTAAAGAATTTAAATATCTGGGAACGATACTGACGGCCAGTAACGAAACGTCGAAGGAAAACAAAAGACTACACTCCGGCAACGCTAGTTAGCACGCAATCACTAAACTGCTGAAATCCAAACTGCTATCACGTAATATAAAGTTCCGTTTCTATAGAACCATAATCATGCTGACTGTTCTATACAGATGCGAAACATGGGCTCTCAAAAAACGGGAAGAAAACAAATTCCGCGTATTCGAGAATAAAGTTTTAAGGGTGTCTTTGGCGGTTAATATGACGAGGAGTCAGGACAATGGAGGAAACTCCACAACCACGAATTGGAAGAGGTATACCGCATACCTACAATAGTGAGAATAATCAAGTCGCGAAGATTAAGATGGGCCGGACACGTAGCGCGAATGGGCAACGATAGGACCGTGCATAGAATTCTTGACGGTAAGCCAACGGGAAAGAGACCGACAGGACGGCCGCGACGGAGATGTAGGACGATGTTAGGTTAGATCTCGGGGAGATCAGATCGGATGGTCGAACGTGGAAGGAGAGCGCACAGGACAGGGAACAATGGCGGAGACGAGTCGGTGAGGTCATGAACATTCGGGTTCCTACGCGCCAATAAATAGATAGATAGATGGAATTTGAATTCAAAATTGAAAAATGTGATTATGGTGATATTTGTAATTTGTTGATAAGGACGCGAATTTTCGTAAATAAATTGAGGGGGGGGGGGGGGGGGGGGGGGGCTGAAAATCAGCATTTTTAATTATGCAACAAAGCTCATTAGCAATCAGCAGCATTAGCAGTTGACCATCCGGATCTTACCAAGATATATCAATGCGGATTATGTAACTGAGTAGAACTCACTGCCTTAAAAATCATCCAGTGATGTCTCCTGTCGTCCACGACGAACCCCAAAGTAGATATATACAGCAGGTGCATCGACGAACCCAAGGAGCTATCAATCCTCGGCACTCAAATTAAATCAACTCTTAATTGGAACGAAGCTTCACAAAGTGCAGCCAAAAGTACTTCGCCACATCCTACGTGGCCACAATTAACAGGATGTACATTGTTTCTAAAATGAAATTAATTTCCAATATTTAGTCAGGCGAATTCAAAACTATGCTATACGTGCTCCATAGGATGCAAAGCCGAACAGTGAACTTATAGGGGACCCAGCCGTAGTCGTTTGATAGCCTTGTTAGAATATAGACGCAATGTATCATGCCTACCTCTTTTCTACGGGTATTATCTCGCCGTTGCTTAACAGAACTTATTGAATATGTTCCATCTTTTCAGACATTTTCCCGCGATACGCGTCAATCTGAGGGTGCTTCACGTTCACGTTGGAAGTCAATTTCGCACGCATAAATAAAGATAGATAGTCCTTGTTTAGTCTAACCATACGAATGGGGTATGTTCTACCTGATAATATGCTTCCTCCTGGTTGTAACATCCAAACATTTAAAGACCAATATACGTTGATATTCCTTTCCCCATCCACTGCATCTTCTTCGGCTCGAACCGTGCTCTGACATTTAAAGGCAATAAAAAATCCCCGTTTGTGTGCGCGTTAGAAAAAAAAAACGACCTACACAAGCGTACAACATGAACACATGAACTGAAGCCCACCAATCATTTGCCTTTTTGCCAGTGTATTCCACTTTTTATTTTGGCTCCTCGATAGTATAGTGGTTAGTATACCCGCCTGTCACACGGGAGACCGGGGTTCGATTCCCCGTCGGGGGGCCTCTGGCGCAAGACTAATGACCTTGCCCGGAAAAAAGAAATCATTATAGAAAATTTAACAAGTCTCAGGACTTGCTAAATAAGGCCAAGACCGGTTCCCGGTTGTGCCGAATGATGATGATTCCACTTTTTATTAAAATTGTCTTCAAAAACTCGTTTCCACCTCAGTGGATCCTTCAACAAGCAGAAATGTCGCACCTGAGCAGATAAATATTGTAGAGTGATCGTTGAGGAACGGATACTTCACTGCATAGCGCTGTTTTTGGACTGGCAGTATCATCAGTCCGTATTTCTTCTAAACCAACTCCAAGTTTCCACAAGCGGCGAATGATATTGCGGCATAATGAGGGATATCGAAACTGGACGGGATGGATCCAGACAGCTTGTGGCTTCAATAGCACCACTTCCCACACATCAAATCAAACTTTGACCGTTCTGTCATAGAATTTTCGTGGGCACATAATCTTCAAAACTGCGACCATAATTGACTCCCAAATCCAAACGATTTGCTCCATTATCTTTTTCCATGCAAATTAAAAGAGCATGGAGGTAAGCCTAACACAATTCAAGAACTAAGGGCGACCATTATTGCATGCACCAATGCCGTGGATGAGGATTTATATCTGCAGTTCATCGAACATATAGACTAGCAGAACGAGTTCTGCCACCCGAACCGTCGCGCACATTTGCCGATATTTTGCTTCACCAATTTGCCGAATAAAACAAGTGATTAATAAGGCATAAATACACGCTGTTTTATTCAATGTTTTCATCATAATGGTCTTGAGTGTAATGTAAGACTGCTGCTGCACCTTAGGTAAGATGATGGACGTCAAAAAAGGATTAAACAAAGATCCGGTGTAAAAGAGGCGCGTAATGCAAGATCAGGTCGAATTTGTTCAAACAATATCAACAAGTGGGCTGAGAATCCTAAGAGAGAGAGACCTCTGCTTAACAATAAGGTAGGGCACGAGTGTCATAGGCTTCTGCCAAGTTAAGTAGAGTATAGTCGTTGAGCAGGCACGAACGCCATAGGTTTCTGCCAAATAAGTAGAGAATAATTGCTGGGCAGCCCACAAATGCCATAAATGTTTGCCAGAAATAAAGAGACGCAAGTATATTCGAAGTTAACTTGTGTCTGATTTATTCTTCCACGAATCGGTTCTTAAATACGATTTCCTCCATCAATATTCCCGGTGCATATCGATACTAAATGGGTTAAATCCTATCATATTTGTTCTAATTTCAAACACTTAATCCATATTGGATAGCAAATCTACAATGAGTCACTTCTCAGATGGCACGTTAATAGATGAGTATCATGCACCGCAATATCGTATACCATACATGACACGCATTCATCGGAGCATCTGGGAAATGAGTATTGTTATGTCAAGCTTTTTGTCTTTCCTTTGGCGTGTGCCGTCCAGGATTTTGTTTCAAGATCGTGGATTTTGAATTATGATCATATTATCCGGTGTGTATTATGGGAAATGGGTTTTTGTTTTAACGAGTACACTGCAAAAGGGAAAACCCTTTATAGGAAGGACTGACTAGTGCGACTGGAAAAATTCCGAATCAGGACTAATAAAGAGAAAATTGAATGTAGAATTAATTTAAAAAAAAAAACCATTTCCAAAAGCATAGTTTTGAATACAATCAGCTTACACGGAAAGCGTTTCTCGAGACCAGCTAGAGTTGTTTAACAATGAAAATGAAATACGTCTCACTGCTATCTATAACCTATTGACATTCGAAGTTAGTGAATATCATTAACTCACATCCGTACTTTCCGAGATTTCCAAATTATGATTGTTGAGCTTTTGAGTCTGTAAATGCGACCATAAATTTATTGACCTGCACCACATTCTAAAGATCAAATTAGAACACAAAGCCCACACACTTTCATACAGACGTATTACGCTTACCTTATTTCAACACCATATCTAATGTAAACTGCTTTTAAGAGTCAGCATACTCCAGATTTTTATCACTAGAAGAAAGGTGGGTTTCATTTCCTCATTACATCCAAACTAGCTCATACCACACCACCACCTGAAATTTCGTATTCTAATACATTATCTAAAGCCCTCTCTCCCACCTAAAACATTGGCAAAAAATAAAAAAACTGACTGTACCGAATATCCTTTCCTGTTTGTAGCTACACTTAATCTTACCCAAAAACAAAAACTCACCCCTGTCCCACAAGCACTTGACGCGCATCAAAGACATTTGATTTCGTATTCATGTTTACCATTTTGAATTCTCAAGACGTGTGTACATTCAATCCGATGTCAAACGTGAAATACAGAAAAGCAATGGTAAACAAAAACGACATACAAAACAAAAGATACAAAGAAGCACTAAAAACTGAGCAGCAGCGCATCAACCCTCTACCGGCTTTGCCACTGGTGTCACCTTTGCCCGAAACGGGGTTGTTAAATCCTCGTCCGCACACAGATACAGATGTCTAACAGTTTCTCGTCCTATAAGATTGAAGTGAGACGAAACAGTCTTCAGCAACGGACGTGGGTTGCATTGTTGTGTTACAAATGAGGGTGGGCCGGAACAAAGGTGGCGTTTAAGCTCCTTTATAAGAATTTTTGACTTCCCCGTTTAGTTGTTACTCGTTATATTCAGCCCAACTACCCCACACCTTTACTTGGCAATGATTGCTCGGCTCCCAGGAGGGGAATGGAATATGCACACAGGATTTGTTCTTTTTTGCAAGTGTTATTTATTTTCGTTGGGCTGACATTAACTGCTATCGCGTAACAGTTCGTCCTGCCTTCGTTGCTGCTTCGTCTTCGTCGTAGTTTTCAGTTCTTCGGTCTCTTTTATGTTTTTTGTTCGCGATTTATTGACATCAATGAAATGTGCATGCGGAACCACCAACAACCCCTCTTTCTAACCGTTCGAATGCTATCATGAAAAGGAACTGCTAACTGCTGTGTCGGCGAAGGCGATTTGAACAAGTGCAATGTCTACCACCATCAGTTGATGTGCCTTCTGCAAGAAGCGATTTACCCATTCTGTAATGCAGCAGGTGAAGCGGATGGAAAGGGGAACTTACAGAAAACTAGTAACTACCAAGATCGTCATAAGAGGGTTGGCGCAGTTACTTGCATTGTAATATAAATCATGGTCGCCAACGCTGGCTCCGCCGGCACCGAAGCGTGTTTTGTTCGTTTGATTATCAATCAAATTATTTCTCTCTTTCACACCACAAACCATCAAAGGACTCAGTGCTTGCGGTAGCACTATCGGTCCGGTGTCCGCCCTGTAATGTACATCAAGCAAAATGAGGGTGTGCAATCAGGACATTAGATAACGGAAGAAAATTTATTGTCATTGATTCGCCGTTTGACGATCTCTTCTCCCCGTGGTTTCTCGTTCACTCTTCGGCTTCATGTACACTAGACACATCACTATTCCTTATGGCTTCCTTTCTGGAATCTATTGATTCATTCACTCCTACATAGTTGCAAGGCAAGAAAATCAAACAAAAGTGAAGCAAAAAAAGTGAAACATCTTTCCTTGACACTGTATCCTAGTGCTCGGGTGGTCGGCCGACATATTTATGCCTCTTTTGGGGGGCATTTGTGACCATAAATATTATTCATATGCGAGTGTATCCTTGAAGTGTCCTTTTTTCGTTCGCTAAACACCAGAAGGCAATTTAGTCTGACGAACCCTTCACACAGGAACGCCAATGGTAAAATGCGATTCATTTGATTCACGACCATAAATCACCCATTGGGCTGGATTGTATCTGTCATCGTGAGTGCTGTTGCTAATATTTGCTATATGTCTATGTGTTACCATTTTAGGGGTTGGTGACGTCAAGCGACTCGACTGATGATGATGATGGTTAAGTTAAAACGTTCCAATACTCCACCAAATCGCTTGAGAGTCCCAAGAAGTTCTTATCGGGAATCGAACGAAACGAATTGTCATTCTGTGAGTGATTTACATTCGATGAGTGCTGAAATGTGGATAAGAAAATAAATAACACAACGTAGTCGTCTCCTCGAGAGGGCAAAGGGTACCGGTGGGTTAACAGGAGCTACAGCGTAATACTAAGAAAAAGGCAAGCTGATTGAAATGACAGATGTGGAGATTTAGGGCTTCGACGGATGCGTGTGATTTACCACTTGTGCCTTGAAAAAGGTCATCCTGTCTGTAACAGATAAAAATAAAGAAATCCGATCAAATTTGTTGAAGAGTAAGATGCTTAGATTGATGGAAGGCCACAGGGTTTCAATTTCTCTCTTTACACAAAATGAAAAGTATGTTTAATAGGCTTCCTAGTATACGATGTTACGGCTTTTTGCGAGGTACTGAAGAATGTGAATCGTATAGAATTTATGCAAATCAAAACATCGGAGCACGGCCGCGTTTACATGAGGATGTCTTAACGCAGTGCTTGAGGTTTACATTGCCTTTTAATGCTCTGGTATACGATCTGATGCTTTCTGCTTCTGTTTTGGTGTTATGTTCTTCACTATGGTAGGGTGTATGTGTGAATTTACTTGGTCCCGATAGCCCAAATACGAATGTAATTTTGTTGACACCTCCTACAGTTTACTCCTAACAGGTTATGTTATCTCTGACCGCGTTGCAAGAAATTTAGTATAGCTGTTGTGGATTCGCACTGAATGCAGTCAGTGGATTCGCAACTGAATGCCGTCAACGACAACTAATAAACAACTGTCAGTAAACAGCTGTCCTAACAAATAAATTAAATTAAAAACGAACTGTCATTCAAGGAAAATCACTTTTTCGTTAGCTGCTTTTGCGGACCAGATCACAACTTTCTAATCTTATAAAATCCACTTAATCGTAGTGAATAAACTTAATACTTAACAACAGTCAAACTAACATCGAGTTGTTATTACATTCTGGAGGATTATTTTTGGGGTTACCACCGTCAATCACAGGTAATCCTTTTACATTGAAAAAGCATTAACAGGAATTGATTCCAGCCAACGGAATGAACATCGTTGCACGCCAGGAACTGCGCATGTCGGCACTGACGTCATTCCCCCGGCCCTCCAACGAAATACCTTTGTTGGTGGACGATTTCAGTACCCAATTTAAATATTTGGTCCTTCGAGCCGCCGGGTTCACGGCGTAACAACGAGCTGTTCCGAAGTACAGCTACCTTAACGCCGCCAGGCTCACGGCGTAGCAACGAGCTACCCGCACAGCCTGCCGGATCCAGACTGTGGATCCAATTCACCGCCGCCAGCTTCGAGTTTTCCCAACTGCAGCTACTTTACTGCCGCCATGTTAGCGGCCTAGCAACAAGCTGCCCCAAGTGCAGCTACAATTTACCGCTGCCAATCGCAGCTCCAGGGATCCATTTGTGGATCGGTTACGGCTGCCCAGTTCGCAGCACCCAGGATCCATATCTGTGGATCGGACCGACGCCCAGTTCGCGTCACCGGATCCAGATCTATGGTTCGGACCACCGCCCAGTTCGCGGCGCAATAAAGGGATTCAGATTGTGGATCCAATCTACCAAAGCCCAGTGTGCGGCAATCATCGGATCCAACCTTGTGGATCCGACCGCCGCCAAGTTCGCGGCATACTAGAGGAACCAGACGTAAGGATCAACCTCGACCAAGTTCGCTGCGGAACAGAAAGACCCCCGTCAAGTTAGTGGATATTAGAGGGTCCAGACCTAAGGACCGACCGCCGTCCAGTTTGCGGCATATCGAGGCCCAATTCGCGGTCGACCCAGTCTCCCCAACTACGGCGAACAGCGCCGACCAACTCGACATTAGCGAGCTGCCCTCAGTGCAGGTACCAGAAGTCGCCACCAAACAAGCGGTTAAGGAACCGCACACACTCCCAGTGATTAAGAACCAGCAAGCCGCCGAACGGAGTGCTGCCTGCCCAGTTAATGAGCCGCATCCGATTCCGGGGAGTAAGCACCACCAGGCCGTCGAGCGGAGTGCCGCCTGCCCAAAGCTCAACCCGGCCCATGTCCCAATGCTCGGACCAACGCCGAAGCCCCAACGGAAACAGACGCACGTGTTATGGGGCACAACATCACATGGCCGTTCCTCGTGGGTTGCGAACTTACAACTCCGACCCGGAGGAACTGGTCCACATTGATCAATTGCAACAGCAACAACTACAGCGGCAGCAGCAACATCCACCAGGAAATGGCCTAGGAGCAGGCCAAACGCATTTGTCATTCACCAACCTATCGGTGATGTCGAACAACATATCAGCCAAATGTAATTTGCTGCACAACTCGGATGGAAATCTTCCATCAATCGGTGATCTCTCAGCAACTGCCAGTAGTACTGTGGTGAGGAAGTCGCGGCACCGGCATGGGTGCGAGTTATACTTCCTCCTCCATCATTCACTAATTATTTAAGTTTGGCCGAATGTCGCAGCAGGAACAGGAAACGCACTTTAACAATGAAAGGTGTCTAGTTTTGAATTTAATTTACTTTTAAATTTTGAAAATCAAACAGTTAATGAAATTTATAAATTGTTTATTGTTTGTCTTTTACATTTTTTGTTTTGATTTATACGTTTTCACAAAAACTATTGAGCACTTCGTATGAACTTAAGGATATTAGTAAAGAAACTATTGTATACCGATTTTTGCTGCACTATATGTTTTCGATAATAAACAATTTGGGGATCAATAAATTTACGTTATTTCATAGATTCACGGATAAATTTACGTGGAAAAAAATAAACTACAACTTCCTAGAGTTGAAAAATAAAACACACACGACTCCGGGTATATACTCGCGTGTTACCGTTTACGCTTCTCCGCTGGTGACGCGGAGAGCGGGAGTTTCATCGTGCGACCAGCGTGGTCGGAGGATGGAATAAGACTCAGCGATCGTCATCTCATGCAGAGATGATTTCGCTAAGGAAGAAAAAGGAAGAGAGAGAAAAACGTTTCTCTTAAGGGTGTAACTAGTGGCGCAGTGGTATATGTGCGCGATCGAACAGATTCAACGTTGTTGCATGTGTTCGAAAACAAGGACAATAGGGAAAATGACCACATGCGCCGCTGGTAATGCGGGTCATTGTTTACACGATGCCTCGTCGCTATTTTCGACGTTAGGAGAAAAGGGTGCTAAAAGCAAATTGGATGTTTATGGCATCTCTGGCTGCAATAGAAACCGGGTTCATATTTGCATTAGGAAATGCTGGAGAATTTGGTTTCAGCGTCTATTGCGCTAATTATATGCAGCTGCTTGGGTTGTTTGTTGGTAAGACAAACAAAAAAGGTTGCCAGGCAATGTATATGAAAAGGTATATGGCGCGGCTAGGAAAATAGACGGCGCGATATTTATGGAATTTGTCTGGTACCGAATTGGTTCAGAATACCAAATAAGCAAACAAAAAAATCTTATGAAAAATTGTATGCGAAGGGATGCATGAAGGTAAGTTTTCTTTATAGGGATTTTAGGGTTATAATAATTGGGTCTGTTTGATGCGTGAAGCATCTAAGATGCTAATGCGAATTGCATTAGCGAAAGCTGGTGCAGACCCGGGTTATGGTTATGGGGGTTTTTTCAGGAAGGCGAGCCGTGGGATCTGGCGGAATCGCCACAGTACACGCCAAACTCCGGCCAATGACAGGAATGACCAAGGACGGCCGCTACCATATGTAGCCACCCCAATAAGAATAGGAGCGCGCAATGCCAGGCGCCAATGGGCCCAGCAATTCTCACCGCCACTGGTCTCAACGCAGTACTTCTAACCACCTGGCATTACGTGGTCATTGATCGTGGGTTGTGAATTTACAACTCCAACCCAGATCCCATTGACAGTTCTGCGACCAAAAGTACCGGACACCAGCGACGGAACTCTCGTCATCACCAATCCTCCAACCTTCAGCTCTGTCCAGACCACCGCATCACCAGAAGACCACGGCCCTAGGCCTCCGTCCCCTGGAACAACATGGTTCGCCAATGATTGGCGAAGGCGGGCGGAATGTTGCGGAATGTTACTTTTTCGTTAGCTGCTTTTGCGCACCAGATCGCAACTTTCTGGTCTTATAAAATCCAATTAATCCTAGTAAATAAACTTAATATTTAACAACCGTGAAACTAACACCGAGTTGTTATTACATTCTGGACGATTATTTTTGGGGTTACCACCGTCAACCACAGGTAATCATTTTACATTGAAAAAGCATTAACAGCAATTGATTCCAGCCAACGGAATCAACATCGTTGCACGCCAGGAACTGCGCACATCGGTTCTGACGTCATTCCCCCGGCCCTTCAACGAAATACCTTTGTTGGTGGACGATTGCAGTACGCAATTTAAATAATAACGTATCTCGAAAGTCGTTATAGATGGTTTTTTTTATCTCAAACTGGCGCACAAAAGCGGATTTTGAAGTGCCCTTGAATGCCAGAGCAGACTGCGACCGAAAGAAGAGGTAGTGGATAAGGAAAGCGGGTATCGATGTACGTTGGTCGCAAACTCCTGAACATTACAACGACGAAGAAACACATGATAATGTAGACCATTCCACATCCACGTAATTCGGTTGAAGAATGACTCCCTGCGTTTATTTGTACTTCTAAAGTTGAATTTCAGCGTGAACTGATGCGCATTCCCAGATTGATGGGTATCACGGGAAAATGCCTGAAGAGACAGAACACATTCAACAAGTTCAGTTGAATAACGACCATGATTGCATCTATAGGAAAGAGACAGGTATGATGTAACGACGGAATTGATAGACTTACGCCTGGGTCTCCAATAAGTCTCACTGCTCGTTTTTAGATCGTATCGGGTACGTGTAGTACTCTTCTGGACGCGCCTGACCAAACATGAGATTGAACTCCATTGATTCAACATCTTGTAAATAGCGGTCAGATTATATGAAGTGAAATATTTTTTGCATCTCTCCGGGGAGTCCCTTTCTTCGGCCGTACTTTTCACAGCCACAAATATGAGGTCGCTCCAATTGAGAGTCGAATTAATTCGAGTGGGGAGGATTAATAGTTCATTGGCTTCGCCGATACAAGTGCCGTTCATCGAGAGTTTCTTTGCTTCGTGGTTCGCCTTTGACGGCAAAAGACAGCACCGAGTTTTTAAGGGATAGAATTCTGCACGGTTAGATATTCGCCATTGATATATCTTAATGAGGTTGGAATTGAATGTATTAAGCGTAACCTGCTGATTGGCGATAGTGCAGCAATATTTGGGAGGATATCTCCTTATTCTGTGTGAACAGCCCTCTTTGTTCATTCCTCCAAGGTTGTTCGTTGCGATCTGTCGCCGTCATTCCTCGTTGACTCAAAGGCTTCTTTATTTGTTATTTATATTCAGAATTTTTTATTTTCATTGGTTCACTTTTATTATAAACTGATGTTCGGAATTGAAACTGTCGTTAAAAAAAATATAATATTTTAAGTTATTGGCGTCCGCATTACTGGAGACAAATCCAGAGACTGAACAATTATTGCTTTTATTAGTTTAAATTTGATTTATTGGCGACTTTCCACCTAGGACGCCAATCGAGCTGACTATAGAAACCAGAAAACCATTGTCCGTTTATACTAAATCTCTTCGAGATTTGTATGTGAAAATCCATTAAAAACTCCCGAAAGAGCAGACAAGATTTGTCGTCCACTTAGATTGAAATTTGATTAGTACCGGCGATTGTATGGGAATATGGTTGGACAAATTCTCGAAAGTTATAATCAAGAAATGCATATGAAGATATGCATTACGGACTTTGGAGAATTTGGGTTTATCCATGATAAAATAACATCTGGTGCAATTTATCATTCCCTTCGGATCATGGCTCTGTCCACACCTCGGTTCAAATCCCCTCGCTTGAACCACTCTACACTCTGAATCCTATTCCAAATTTCACCAAAACAAACTGGAAAAAAGTCAATAAGGATATTGCTGCTAGCTTTTCAAAATTTTCTTTACCTGAATCTTCTAACCTGCCCCCTACACAAATTGACCAAGCAGCGGCCCAAATAGAGCAAATACTGGGAAATGCTCTCTTCAGCCATACTCCCACTATCGTTCCTCATAATCACTTAGGAAAACCCCTACCCAACCTACTCACAAAATTATTACGTATAAAAAAACAACTCCGACGAAAATTGCACACTAGCTACTCACCTTTTATTAAACAACAGATCCAGCTATTGACCTCCCTGATAAATGGACAACTAAAAGTTTTCACTAATCAGACCTACACATCCACCTTAAACAGTATCAAACCAAATCGCGATCTATTTAAAAACATAAACAGACTAACGGGTCGCAAACTCAAGCCTCGAACAGATTATCTTATTCACCCAACTAATAATAACATCGTCCAGTCGGACACTGATATAGCAAACTGTCTCGCTGAACATTTCTGCAAAGTCCATAAGCAAAACGATACCCTCCCAGTAACAAATTTCCACGATACCGTGAACGATTACATTCCACGCTCACTAGGGCCATCACACCATTTATTACTGAATTCACCGAAACCAATAAAGCATCACACCCCGTAGGAACCGACACATTCCTAAGCCTTGAAGAACTATCCGAAGTCATTACTTCACGTAACAATAAAAAATCGACTGGCCTAGATGGAATCCCTAACCTCCTATTCAAAAGACTCCACCCAGGCAACTTGCTCCCGATTCTCGTTCTTCTCAACCACATAATAAACGCTTCACATTTCCCTAAAAGTTGGAAAACAGCGGTGATCGTCCCTATTAGCAAATCTGGGCCCTCCAAGTACCCGGTTAACTTCCGTCCGATATCGCAGCTAAACTCGCTTAGCAAGATTCTTGAATGTAAAATCTACAAAAATCTTCTCTCATTTGCCAGGGATAACTCCCTCATTCAGAACTCTCAATTTGGCTCTCCACTTGTCATGCTCTCTTAAAACTGACACATGATGTGACGACCCACCTCCAAAACCAATCCCCAACGGTATGTGTCTCCCTAGACATAGCTAAAGCATTCGACTGTGTCTGGATCGCAGGACTGTTATACAAACTTCATTCAATGTATGGATTAAACATCCACTCCACAAAACTTCTCGCTTCTTACCTCTCTGATAGAAAGTTCATGGTGAAAATAAACTCAACTCTCTCGACACCTTATAGCATAACCGCAGGAGTTCCTCAAGGATCCATCCTCGGCCCACTACTATACCTTCTTTATACATCAGACGCACCGCAGCCACTGTTACCCAATACAACAATGCTCAACTATGCCGACGACACCTTAATTTATTCAAGCAACAAGCTTGTCAAGGAGGCAAGAAACTGTATTAACAGATATCTCCCAATCCTGTCAGCCTACTTTACCAAGTGGAGAATTCAACTAAATCCAACCAAAACTCAGCTCATAGTTTTTAAAGGCAGAAACGCGAGTTGTACAAACAACACTATTCGCTGCCATAATAAAATCAGAATTAAAATAAATAACAATATAATTAAACCCTCCAAAACCTTAAAGTATCTAGGTATAACCTTTACCAACAATCTGTCATTCTCCGCCCACATTAAAAATACGATTCGTAAAGCCACAACCCAACTGAACCTCTGCAGAAAAGTCATGCACAAACCGAATGGTCTCTCTCCCAAAGTGAAATCACTTATCTACAAACAAATAATCAGACCCACTCTCACATATGCATGCCCGATATGGTACCATATCACACCCGCCCAAATGGAGAAGCTACGCATTTTCGAAAGGAAATGCTTCAGACTTATCACTGGCCTCAACCGACATCCCAACTCCCACAAATATTACAACAGTAGTTCGCTCTACTATGCCGCTAATATTGAACGTATAGATCGACGCTTCCTCGAGCTGTCCATCAAATTTATCGAAAATCTTCCCAATAATCCCAATCCGATAATAAATGCGCTCACATCGACTCCGTCAGACAACCGAACTGCCTACCCGAACTGTCTCCACACCAGAACCCTCTTCACCTCTGGCAGGTTGGTCAACAACTCCAATGAGATTGTATACCACAATACTGAACTCTCACCTCACCAGTTTAAGTATTGTAATATACAACCCTTCTCTAATATCTTGCGTTTCAACGACCAATCGGAAAGTGTTCCCCCAACCCATATCCCCGACTCATAGTACCCACCCTAACCCAAATTCCACCCATCAACCACTATACCTCCCGCCCCACCCTACTCTAACTTATTGTAATAATAATAGATGTAATAATTAGATAAGCTAGGCTAAGCTAAGTTAAGTTAAGTTAAGCAAATTAGTTATAGGTTAAGTAAATAATTATATCCTGGTTTTCTGACCTTTTCCAGGAAGCCCCACCTACTCCTATCTTGTCCACCCATGAAATATATAACTTTATAATAATGTTTGAAAAATGTACTAGCAAGTATGTGTAAACGATTAAAGCTAAGATAATTATAAGTTATCTGTATTACTTATTGTAACAAATCATTTATGGTCAATAAATACAGAAATGTAAAAAAAACAAAAAAAAAGGTGCAATTTATCATGCATTTGGTTTTATTTGGGATTTTCTAGGAATTGTGTATGTATGCGTGGTAAATGAACATTTGGTTTATTTATTACGCATTTGATTTAATTGGGAAAATTGAATATTATTAAGGAATTATGGATTGGGTTGTGGACTGTATTAAGTATGTGAATGTATATGAGGAACGGAAATGGTAGGCACTACAACGAGGTTCGAAATCGGGAATGTTTGTATGAGTATGAGAAACTGAACGTGCTATCATCAGCAACCGATTGACCTGAGGTGTTGATAATAGACAAGAGATAATTTATAAAGATGATGAACAGAGTACAGAAGCCTAGGAAAAACCTACATTAATTTGATAGGAGGCAGATTTGACCCCTTCGAGAAACACTTGGATTGAACGGCCAGAAAGGTGGCGTCTGATCAAATTAGTTCATTACCCATTTCATTGGAAACTCTTTTGTGAGCTTATTCGTTAACGTTGTTGTTGATTAGAGCAAATTTAGCTGACTCGACACAATGGTCTGAATTTCCCAGGGGCGAAGAAACGGGTGGGGTGTGAAGAACAAGTCCCGCGTCTTGAAAGAATGGTCATCTGTGTTTGGTTACCGAGTTGGCTCATTGACGATTTGAGTTTTGTGTTCCGAGTGTCGAACCAATCCACTGAGAATTATATACCTTGACACCACAGTAACGAATTCACTGTACGCGCCTGGGGTAAAATATTGACGGTAGAATCAGATAGAGAATCAAATTATTTGAAGGGTACATTCCTATCCAATTTTGGGCTTCTGAAAAGAAAACCGTAATGTATGCTACGCTTACCAACGTGAAGTTTTAGCCACGAGAATTTAAATTCCGGATTGAACTAGAGCCCATTTTGTGGCAGAAGTTGATAAGAAATATCACTTCGATGTGTATGGCTAGACCACGACGTGGGAAGAACAGAAGCACTAAATTATAACCAGGTAGAGTGAAATCCGAAATATATATGTCAGTTATTAGCTTGGTTTCGCTAAGTGCAAGGACTGGCAGTTTCTGGTTAAAAATGTAAGAAGACTGTGGGGGTGCGAGGTCGTGGCGCCGGCATGGGCGCAGGGTTCTACCTCGTCCTCACAAATTGTTCACTCTCACCCACCGTTGTTCTGTCGGGTTCCGCTGCAAAAACGACCACCATAGCCGAAGAAAAAACATCACACACAGGAGAAAATTATTGAAACACACTGGATTGACTGTTTATAATTTGTTTCTTTATTGATAATTAAGATTGTTCTCCAAACTATGTTTTTTTGGTTTTAGTTTTAGAGTTAATAAAACGCGTCACATCAACACAACATTATTACAATGGAATATTAGAGCAATTAAATCTTATTTCTGGTCTAAGTTTTAGAGTTAACAAAACGCGTCACATCAACACAACGTTATTACAATGGGAGAAACTCGACTCGCCGTTAAATTGCGACTCCTCGTATTTACGCGTCCCGCAGCGCCACGGGAGCGGAATTGGAAACGGCCGGCTCGGTTGGTGGATGGGAAAAGACTCAGCGATATATATACATTTGTTAATGGGGCGAGTTTCCTCGAGAGAGAAAGTGTTTCTCTCGTGATGAAAACTCTTCCTTGTTTGTATGTGTATGTGTGAACGTGTAGATCACAGTGTTTATCGCTGCATTTCGGCAAAGGATAAACGAAACCTAAACAAGGGAAAAAGAACAAAGGGAGAAGCGACCTAAGGCATCGTTCTGTAATGAGGGTCAGCTAAATAAATAAGCTGCCACTCAATAGGTGCTAATACGTTTGGTATACATCATACAATTTGTATATCGTATCTTTGTCCGTTGTAAGAAACGGATTCTTTATTCGCATTGTTTATGCTATTGAATTCGAATCCGGCGGCTAAGCGCGGAGTTGGTGATTGTTTGGAGATTCAAACAAAGAAGCATTTCTGGGAGAAGTGCTTGCAACTGAATCAATAGTTGCAAGTCAATATGAAGCAATTTAGATGGTTACACAATGACGGTTGTGTATAATATCTATATCGATTGTAAATGGCATCTTTGGCAACTCAAGGGTAGGATTCCGGTGTGAATATTTACACCAATATAGAATTCGGTTCTTGGTTGCTGATGCTGAGATGCATTGATGCATGTGGGAATGCCCTTGTGGGAGAAATTCTTTTCCGATATTTTGAATGTGGATTAAAGAATTCTTTCAGGGAATTTTAATAACGCATTAAATGTGTGAATGCTGTGAGAATTCTTTTTAGGGAACTTTAGATAATGCGTTGAATGCATTAAATGTCCTTGAGAAAGGAAATGTTTCAGGTATGCTGGTGATTGAGATGCAAATATGGGTTGCAAATATGGGTTGCGAATATAGGGGATTCTTCAGGTGACCTTTAAGAACCGCCAGAAGACACAGACAGAAAAATAACATCTTAGGCCGCGAAAGTTAAAGTGGTCGTGGCGAAATTCCCGCGCCTCTGAAACGGACGGACACATAAAACCAATTCTGCCTCATAAAAGGATCCATGCCAGGACTCGCGATAGATTAGCGAAAGCAACCACAAATGTTGTACCTATGTAATAGCTGCCCCACTAGATCCATCCCAAAATCCAGTACACATCCTTTCCACGGCGAATATTACGCGGGCTCAAACTCCAAAAGTCCACCAAAGTTTGTGCTATATAATTAATACCCCAACCCCCGCGACTGCATTAAACACCACGACTGTTTTTTAGATGACCACACAAGAAGGTTCCACGCCCATTCACACCATCAGGATGATGGTTCCGGGCGGGGGGGGCTATTAATTATGTAAGCATTGTAAATCAATCGGCACTACCGATGCTTGAGAGGCATAACAGAGGTGTGAAAAGGAGGAAAAGGAGCATATTTCCACATTTTCCATTGCACTCCGACATGTGTTTTTTTTTTTTTTTGTTTCGGTAGGAAGAGGCATGCCGGGTTTTTACCGACTAAAACCACCTCCCGCCAGGCTCATATTCCCGTTGATCCCCGCGGAACTTTCTTTTAGATATCCCATCGCGGGACGGGACTGAGTTTGCCTGCTACTCCGCTCGTCGCGTCGCAACTGCTGCATCATTTCACTCCGCTCCGACATGTGTGTGAAGATCCGTTTGTATACTTCAGATCCCACAGAAAGCTTGTCACGCGAACCGATAGTGTAATTAGGTATCTTGTGTTTCCTTTAGACACCCAAAACAGATTGCACAATTGATCTGACGGTACGAATCTCGTGGCGGAAAGGAACGTGCTCTTTCGTCGCCGGTTAGATTAGGATTCGATTCCCATACACTGGGACTGATTTCGATAGGCGATTCTACTCTTGCTATTGTTTTCGCATGTTCCTTCAACAAGTCATAAGCAAACAAACCGACAAAGTAACAAAAGTTCACACAGAACTTCACATAATGCCCATAGAACAATAATACCGGAGTCATTCGATCGACGACCCCACTAACCAGCAATGCAACAAACAGAAACGTTAAGCGAATCCGCGCCGACTCATGGTCGCATTGTTTTATAAATGAATTTTGGTGATAAGACGGCCACTAAACATATCCTTCCCGCTTTCGGAGTCCTTGTTTCTTCAAAATAAACATGACCGATTATTATCAGATGTATTATGTTTACTTTAATGTAAATTTGTGTGCTTCTAGAATACATGATCGGGTTCCCAGAATGTATTGTCGATTTGTTACTGTTGCCTATGTGTTGAGGTGTTGCCACTTATCGTGGGTACGATATCAGGACAAACGGGACGCATGCGAACTACTATACTAGATGGAAGCTCTAGGGTGTTAATTATTTACAGAGACACATATGGTGACAGTCTGAAGATCTTTATGCTTTCTCCCCTAACAATTTGCAACATTATTCAAGCCTTGCGTCTTTCGGCTGAAGAATAGTTCGCTGTATTTACCCGAACATTTAAAGGTAATCTTAAACTAACCTGATGATGTAACTATATAAATATAGAGAATGTATAACGTAGGAAAGCATTTCGAGAGATGGAATGCATTCCATAGATTTTATAAAATGGAAGTTGTAGTGCTCGATATAAATAGTCAGGACATGTTGTGCTCACGTTATACACCATAAACTGTCTAAAATTGAGCACATTGTTGTCACTATTCGCATTTGTTTCCCAAAGAACACCTACAAACCAGTTTTAGAAGTGTCTGACCAAAAGTGGCAATTGAAAGTCAGTTTTTGACAAATATACGTCTTATAAACTATGGCTAGAAGGTTCGAAATATCTCTGCCATTTGTCACGAAAAACAACATAAGATTGCCACAATTTATTTTAATACAACCATGAATAGTTATGGGGCTAAGAATTTACTCGGGCTTCATAGGAAATATTAAGGCGTATTTTACTAGAAAAAATTTGCTCTTAAATAACGTGTGGAATATTTATTTATTTACATTTTTTCATGTTGGTAATTTCTATTAACGCTGGAGTTCAACGAATTCATTATTCATGATACTTCTATTGACCGAACAAGAGGAATGCCGTCCTCGGTCCAGTATTAGAAGTAAAATAAATAAGTTGTAGTTTCATGGAGCTATCAGGCTCCGTAATTGCAATAACTGATACTTTTTCATCTGTGCTTTGAGTACACTTAAGAGTAATTAAGTCCCGCAAGCATATAAATCATAGTTTTTCATAGTAACTCGATTAATTACAGACAGCGATTCAACAAAGAAACAATGACGTAAAAGGCACGTAAATACAGTTAGTGGTGATCTGATCCTGGTGTAATGACATTCGCTCCATCATGCGAAGACAATGACACTATTTGACTAATTACACACAACCAGTTTCACAATTCCACTTGCGTTACTTATTATCGAACCCAGTCTGTTTTTCGCGTGTGATTGATCGGGAACGTTCAGTTGATTGACCACTGCAATGCTAATGGTGAATGGGCGCACCTAATATCGAAGTGCACCAATTTTCATTGAACGCTCCATCGGACAGCATTATTGCCTCACGTACCTCCAATTAATTAATCAATCATCCATTTGAACTGTTCTCGAATGTGATCCGTCTCATACGGTGATTTGTTCTCTTGCCTTTCACTGACCACTACTGATCATCGTTGCAGTATCAAATCAGTCGATGATGCAGCGCTTCTTGATCGATTATCTGTAAACCGATTGCGTCCTCCCGACACACATGGTCAACTACTGTGTTGCCGCGAATATCCAGCGTCCCACCTGTCACATTGTCATAATCAATCCCTCAATGTAATCTTAACGATCGCCAGCCTGTTGCGGCTGCGGTGTGTCAATCTATCAACTGGTAGATGAGTGCAATGTATCAAGGTGAACTAATAATCCATTGAACTCGAATCTGGCTATGAACATCTAGGTGACAACGTTTGTGAGACAACGTTGTAAATTCCGGTTTTAATCTGACAACGTGACGCGTTGGTTTGGCGATGATTATCGACAACCCGGAGTGTCAATGTCGTCGGGTGCCAAGCGATTTTTTACAAATGATCCCAGCCAACATTGAACAGCAAATACACTTAGTTTTACCTTGTACAACCCGTATGCCTTGTGTACCCTACACCATCGATATGACAACTGATCCAGCCAGCGGTCCAGACACCTTCAGTGAAATGAGTGATTGTTATGTTCTCACGCACAAACGAGCCAAGGGAATCAAATGTGCGAATGAAAGAGTCCCACGGAGGTTGTTCGGGTCAATCTGTCGACCGAGATTGTTGCACAGCGGCACGACTGATTGAGCGGGGAATTGGTATCAGATCGTGTTATTGAATTTGGTCGACAGATTTATATATCCACAACTAGGATTTGCATTTTGCGCGACACCCGTGTCCCCAACGGCTGGCGTCCCTCTCACGTTGGGTTAATTATGATTGATGTCAATTCAATGCAATGGGGACACGTAACAATCCATCAATTGCCGGTTGACAATAATTATCAAAGTAAAGTGGTTGCCGCTTTATGTGGTCACACCGACTGGTGGCGAGACAAAGTGTACTTACTTCGGATAAAGGTCCGTTCGGTTAAACCTGAAGAAACTTCAATTTATAGTGGTCACTTGATTACCTTGAACGGACTTGCAGTTTTAACTCTCTATCCAGGAGACCAAACAATTATCATTTTTTTTTTTTTATTTTATTGTTGTGATAGTAAAAAGAAATTTCTAGAGAGTAAAATCTATCTAACTGAAAAGCGTTTAACCTCATTAAAATATCACAGCTAGGAGTTTCTCAGACTTTCATTTGGAATACAAACATATGTGAAATCCTTCACAATTGTGAACAAAGAAAAGTTCTCATGGAATCTTAAAAAAGCAAAGTTGTCAAAGACTGTTCAGAACAATCTGTTTGTGAATATCCGAATAATTTAACTAATGGAGTTCTTAAATTGTATATACTTACATAAGACATATATATGTCATGATTGTGAACGTGCGGACATGGGGGTATGTTGCTGATTGATGAAATATGTATATCTATCACTCGATTCACCTGGTTGTATTAGGTGTACATGAACTTGCTGGATAAGTATTGTTTATTGCAATTCCCGTAGAGGACAAATCGAGAGCTTCTACTGACCTTACTACGTCGAAGAATATCAATTTAACCATTTTCTTGCAGTCTCGCATTATGAAAGTCCTTTTGTAAAAGTCTGTATAAAGGCACAGTGGCGTTATTGATAGACACGCATACAACTAATATCGAACAACAACTAATAGTGAAGAACAACAACACCGAAAGACAAGTCGAAAAATCAAGGCATTGTAGTGCTCTACAAGCCCTACCATCTCCTTCCCCCCACACATACATCCAAATCCCAACACCAAAACTTAGATTTATACAAATCAATCATGTTCGTTTATCGCCTTTGCAACCAACTCCCGATAACCCTAAACTCAAATCCAGAAATACATTATCCCTATCCAGCAAAAATTCCTGGTAAACGAATAAAATGTTCGTTCATCATCCATACACACAATTTCCCATGATCCCCAAACAAAAACAAACACATGGTAAGTTGAACTAGATGTTCAATTACCATACTCATATTTCCGAGAATTCGCCTAACCGAATTCTTATCTCAAAATATTAACACTTGACTCCTGCCGAAATATCTTTTTCGAGATTCTGCTCGCATTTTGATGCATTCGCGATACAAAATCCCGATAAAAGTTTGGATAAAAGGGTGAGGAATTTTAGATTAAGGACGTCAATAAACTAAGTTTAAAATTATATTTAAATACAATTAATTTGACTCAATCTCTTAAAGTTAGTAATATAAAGCAGTCGTTTCAAATAGTGTTTTGTGAGTTTTGTTGTTCCAATTTTAAATTGAAGACAAGACCAAGAATGAGAGTGAGTGTTGGCTGATGCAATTTTAAATTGAAGACAAGAACGAAAACGAGAGTGCGTGCTGGCTGATCCAATTTTACATTGAAGACGAGAAGGAGCATTGGCTGCTCAACTTTAAATCGAAGGCGAGAGCAGGTGAGAATAGTGTGGTAATCATCTTTTTTCAGCTTTGCCTTTACTGGATATCACATGTTCCATGGAAGCCAGCGGAAGCCGCTGGGTTGCAGACTTAAAAGCTACATTTGCTCTAAACAACGATAGGTCGTTACTCTTCGCGGAGGCCCCGGAAGCACGGTGGCGACCGCAACGGGTCTTCCCAGCAGCGATCTTAAGAGATCCCTTGACTTTTTAAGGATAAGGAGACGCGCTCCCTGAGAGTAAGGATATCCCATTACAGCATTTCCATCAGAGCCGTATACCATAGTAATAACAAAGCAATTCCACATCAGTTGAGTTTACTTGAGATTTTGAGAATAACAGTCAAAGTCCTACACATGGCAGTGGTGTATTGAGCATTCAACGCGCTCTTCACTATCGTCGCAAACACTTTAGCTGATAACTCAAACTGACAATATTCTGTATAATTTACGAATCTTTTTTTTTTTGTTTTTTACCCCCCTCCCACTTTCTACCTAATTAATTAGGCAAAATCGCGTCCTTATCTCATAATATACACATATCATACCACGAAAACAACATTTTGCAAGGCCTTAGTAGCACATTTCATTTTAGATCCATTAAAATTCAAAATATTTTTCCCTAACCTAATCCTTCCCCAAAGGCGATTTTCCTCATCAAACTTTACATCCCACATACATGTACAACTCTATTCAAAAGGAATAGTCATAATTCAAATGGAAAAAGTGCATACAAACTTCCCATCCCCTATCAGACACGTGTCGTAATTATTACCCCAAAGATTTAAAAAGCAAAATTCTCTCAACGAGCACCAAAATAATGTTCACACACATTTTTTAGGTACATTAACTCTTCCCAGTAATTTCACGTACCTGACCATTAAATACTTGTACACCTGACGGTTCATTGGAAGGGGGTTCAAGTCAGCGAACGCCGAAACCAAATTCCAATGAGTTAATAAATGGTAAGGTGGGGCAAATTTGTGTCCTAGTATAAAGAGGGGGTGAATAACCGATTTGTCTCTCTTGTAAATTGAAAATTCGCCAGGGTACTATGGTTAAATCCGTCGTGCCAAAAGTTTCGTGTGCTTTTTAAAAACACTGGACGGAGCTATTTTGATGACTAAAAATTCGTGGTGCAATTTGTTGGGCGGGTGCGAGTCCCTAAATAAAACTTCAAAATCGACATAGACTAAATTGTGTTTGTTAATTATTATAAAACCATTGTTTTAAAATCTACGTAGTCTGAATTGTGTTTGTAATTACCAGATTAATGTTTTAAAATCTACACAGACTAAATTATGTTTGTTAATAATTATAACATCAATGTTTTCTGTGTTGGAGTTGATTAGACTAACGTAGATGGAAAGATGCACAGATTTTAGTGGGACAAACAAGCAAGAACACAGTACAAGCGTTGAATATATCAAAAAAGAGAGAGAGCGTTAAAAACAGTAAGTACGCTCCAGTCTATTATAATAAAAATAAATGTATGCAATAAAAATAATATTGTAACATTTCTCCCAATCATTTCACGAAGCCTATAACTTAATGGGGTGCTACTCCATCGGTCGACTGGGGTTTGGGACCCAATCTACCACTCAGTAATTATATCTAAACACACAATAGGGATCGTCAGTTGAACCCACGTTTTGTACAATCAAACACATGACGCGATCTTCTTACTACCATATCCTCACCTTCTCTACGTTCCCCCTCACCACACATTTAATGGTTTCACTGAACCCCTTTCGCGGATGCTGAGAAATGTCAACTCCAACCCCACCTTGTCCGACTTTGACGTCTCTACCCATACTCTCAAGCACCGCCTCCTAAACCATTCTCACCACTAATCTCTTTCTACACTTACTTACATCTCTAACCTGCCCCCCCCCCCCCCCCCCCCCTTGCCATCATAATGTTATAGTCCGGCGCCGTGCTTCCTCGGATGAGGGAAGAGCGGGGACCTTTCTCCTTTATTTAATATTCTGCTGCCATCAATTCGCGTTTCATTTATTGCAATTGATAATTAATTATCAAAGAAAAAACTATTTCTTCTCTTAGATGTTCTTTAATTGTTTATTTTAACTTTCAAACTAAAACTTCCAAACAGATAACACAAACTCAAAAACTGAACTTAAAACTTAAACTGATACTTCTCAAAACTTAACTCTTCTTCCAAATGACTTCTTACTCCTTCAACTCAACTTTCAATACTCTAAATCCAAACTAGAACTTCTCCAACTCAATCTGATTTCTCAACTGTAACTGAACTCAAACTGATTTTACAATTAAAATTTCTCTCTTCTTATGCTACTTATTGTTCTAATTGGTTGGAAATTATAATGTGAACAAAACAATTTTCTCAAAGTATTCCGTTTAGTCTCTGTGACTTTTAAATTGAATAAACTTTGAACGAAAATCAAAGTGCTATGTTTTGAATGAAAAAAGGTGCATGTTAAGAAAAGGGGCATGTTATGAAATGTGCTGTAACTGGCTTGATATAGAATATTGTGAAAGTTTATTAATGGTATGTATTAAGTGAGAATAAGTTATGTTAAGAGGAAGTTTTAAAAGTGTGTTAGAAAAGTAATGAGATTCAGTGTTAAATCTAATAAGGGTAGTATTCTGGAATACAACAATAATATGTCCTGTTTACCTTAATTTAAGCTTAGTTAAATTAGTTTTAATGTTCTTTAGTTTGTAAAGTTATATGTACTTTAGCGTATAAGTACTTATATTGCTTGAATTAGGCCAGTAAATGGGGTGGTAGCCCCACGAAACTAAACTTACCAACTCAGCCATTGAGTGATGTACGATTTCCCTTCTATTATTTTAGAAAACCGATTAAGTTACACTATTTCCACGGAGTAAAGTAATGATACAGGGATAACATTTCAACGGAAGAAAGGAAAGTGTATTAACTAGTTAAAGATTTCATAAAATCGTTTAGTTCAATCCATTAGATGGGTGCAAATATTGTCGCCTTATTTTTCCACTCAAATCCAAATGATTAAACCTCAACTTGCCCAGTGACAACCTGCCGGTAATAAAACCGCACGGCTTTAATCATAAGAAAAACCTAATGGCTTTATAATTTACACCGCTTCATGGCGCACTGTAATTAATTACAAGTTTCCTAACTCACCACATTTTGATTGAAATAAGTAGTAAGGTCGAATGTAGTCGACTGGTGATTCAGCAGGAAATATATCTTAAGCTCCATACTAGCTGCACCACAAAACCATGTATACTTCAATCAAATCTAGATAATTTTGATTTTGTGTGCTGAGACTAAGTTTACTGCTCTTTGTGGAAAGTGTAGTTAGACTTGTGTTCTCTGTTCGTCACCTAATTTTCATTAACATGGAGAAATATGATTCATTTGCGAGATATTCATCACTAAGATGAAAGAGGATGTTAAAACGTTGGACACATCCAACAACTTTCTTTGATTTAATGTACATTTCATCATTTGCTTCACATTTCATCAGACTTTGGAAATGTGTTCACATGTGAAGTTTATTTTAAGTATCGAATTTTAGATTTTAAGGTAAGAATTTCAATCCATGTAAAAAAAAAAAGATAAATTTTCAGGAAACATTATAAAATAAATGGTAATAAAACAAGAGATGTAGGAAACTCTGCTACCTACCAAATGGCACTAAACTCAGTATGTGTGCAGTTGATATTGATTGATCCGAAGACTGTAGATGGCCAGGTATTATTCTAGATAAAAAACTTATCTTTCAAAAACACATCACTACCACAACAGACAAAATAAACAAAGTCGTAAGAGTTCTGTATCCGTTAGTGGGTAGAAAGTCAAAAAAAAAACATAACATAAGCATAATATAGCCATAACATAAACATAACATAGCCATAACATAAACATAACATAAGCATAACATAGTCATAACAGAAACATGGCATGAACATAATGTAATTATATTTGAAATGCCTAATTACCTACTAACAGGTAGACATTTTGTAATTACCTGAGATATATTATATCATTATTGTGATGTTAGATTTTAAGTAAAAAGATAAAGATAAATTAGTCTTAAGATAGCCTCCGAGAAGGAAAGATCTCCTCGTAAAATATTATATTAAATAAGAGTCTTAAGATAGCCTCCGAAAAGGAAAGATCTCCTCGTAAAATATTATATTAAATAAAAAAACATCCCGCGGAAGATCACGGGATGAATAAACAAAAGTAAAGAAACAAGTATTTTATTTTATTTTGTAACTGGCGCAGCCGGTGCGATACCCGAATGTATCCTTAGTGAACAAAAGATCGTTCTAAAGAAATACAGTGCGTTTTAACGTTTAATCGGGTATTGTGTGAATCCCTAAAGATAGGAATAGAACTTAAATATAAAAACAAAACATAAACAAATATAAAAAGTGTTTAAATAACTACACAAGAACAAATAAACAAAGTGAACGTATATAAAGAAAAAAAAGGAAGCTGACATAAACTTACAATTATTTATAACATTACGCGTTAAAAAAGACATTCGTTGATATAGAGAAATAAACAATTTAGAATGAACTTCGATCATTTTAGTTGAAGTTATTTACACTCTCCTCGATAGTATAGTGGTTAGTATACCCGCCTGTCACCCGGGAGACCGGGGTTCGATTCCCCGTCGGGGAGCCCCTGGCGCAAGACTAATGAACTTGCCCAGAAAAAAAAAATCATTATGGAAAATTTAACAAGCCTCAGGACTTGCTAAATAAGGCCAAGACCGGTTCCCGGTTGTAGTGCCGATGATGATGATGATTTACACTAATCCAAAAGAAACACGAAAATAATAAAAAGTGACTAAAATAATAAAACACGACTATAATAATAAAAAAAACAAAAATTGAAATAAATAAGAAGACAACTTAAAAACAAACAAACTACGAGGACGCAGCATATATTTAAAACCACGAGGAAAACACGAGCAGCAGAATAATAAAAACAAAAAGGAAGAACTAAACATAAAGGAGCAACATACAAAGGATTACACAACAGTTGAAGTAATTTACACGTATCCAAAACAAACACAAAAATAATAAAAAGTGACTAAAATAATAAAACGTCACTATAATAACAAAAAGAAACAAACATTGAAATAAATAAGAAGACAACTTAAAAACAAACAAACCACGAGGACGCAGCATATATTTAAAACCACGACGAAAGCACGAGCAGCAGAATAATAAAAACAAAAAGGAAGAACTAAACATAAAGGAGCAACATACAAAGGGTCACACAACAGGTTCGATTAAGAATTATTTTATATATATAAAAATTTTTTTTTTTTTTTTTACATATAATATAAACTTTTGTTTTACAGTTTACATGTTGTAAACTCGTTTATTATATTCAGATTTTAATTTTTTTTTTTCAATCCATTCGTCTCTCGAATCCTTTCTAAGTGAGTTTTTGTTGAATTTGTTTTGATTATTTTATTTAAAATCTATAGAATTCGTCAAGTTGAAATCAGATCAGACCGCATCAAAAAATAAATAAATAACAGAGAAAACTCTGTCTTTCGCAACACAAATCGAAATTTTACAAGAACAAAGTAGGCAGTTGACAAACATCGTACATAATTTTTTTTCGGAAGAAACCTTAATTTACCCCAAAATGTTGTCCTTAAATATAGACCCCATTAAGTACCTCTCGAAGTTACCAGAATTTCACGGTATTAGTCGATAGAAGACGTCCCCTTATGGAAAAATATGATTCCCTAGCACAAAGCATCTTCTCAGACCTACTAAAGTCCAAGTTGAAAGGAAGAGCTCGAGAGATCATAGAAATAAATTGTCATGTCACCAGTTGGGTGGACATAAAACAAATTTTACTCAATAACTTCGGTGATCGGCAAACACCAGAGGAATTATTCGATGAACTGCGTTCTATACAATTCAAAACTAATGCAGTACAATTTTATAGCAATATCAAATCGATTTTGATGAGACTTAACGTCAAGTACAAACAGATGATGAATGATAATGAAGACGCCATCGACGGTTGTCTAAACCAGAACAAAAATTCTGCATTAATTGTTTTCCGAAATAAACTTCCAGAACCCATGCGTTCTCTTATATACTGCAGGAACCCGAACAGATTAGAAGCAGCTATCAATATCCTTCACGAATCGGGACATGCATACTTCAATGCATCGGCTAATGCTCCGCGTTCTAACAGACATCAAGACCACACCACCCAGAACACACAATATAGTAGCAATCTTAATAGAAAAACGACAACTATGACAAAATCAACGAAAATCTTAATAGAAATAGTACTAATCACAACAGAAACCGGAACAATATTAATAGGAATAACGGCTATTATAATAATATAACAACGAATAACAACGATAACAATTTAAATAGAGACAAAAACACTCATAATTGGAACAACAATACATCCTACAGAGACAAAATTAGCCCTTTTCATAGAAATACGACCAATTTCAATAGGAATAAGGAACATGTTGATAGGAACAGTGATAACAGTGTCAATAAAACTAACATCACTCCTATTTGGAACACTAACCGCTCCTACAGGGACAATAATAACTCTCTCCCCAGAAATGACGACACTTTCAATAGGAACAATAATACATACTACGGACAAAATAGTAATAATCTTGAAACTTCCCGACCCCATCAACCCTCGAATAATCCTTATTCTAAACTCTCAGTACCGGAGCCAATGGATATAAATACGGTAACTAATGTCAGCGATTCTGCTGGGGGTACCAATTTTTCAGCTAGTAGCCTCAGAGGACAATTACCCAACTTAAAAATCCAAACCAAAGTACGCTCTCTGAGATTCACAATAGATACTGGGGCTACGAATTCTATTGTCAATCCCGGAGTTTGCAACCCTAAATGGGCAATCCCTAAACCCCCAGTAACCATAAAAACCCTTCAAAATATTCTAACCATCTCAAAAATCGTACAAATCCCTTTATACCCAGAACTCGGTAATACTAAAGACATGGTCGAATTTTTAGAATGCCACTTCCATGACTCCTATGACGGAATAATTGGAAACGATATCCTTAAAAAATACAAAGCAATCGTATACGACGAAAAAGGCACATTGACAATTAACAAAAGAACGATACCATTAATTTATCAAAAACCTGACGAAACACATTTAACTAGGACACAAGAAAACCAATTCACTCCTCAAAATACTCGCAAAATTCAACCAAACGAAATACCTCGCGAAATCTGCGAAAATACAATAAGAAACTATAACTTCCAGGACGACAACAAGTTGAATTTACAAAACGAAGATAATGGTGCTAACACCCCTAAAAGATCTATAATAGACCAGGTAAGGATCGATCACCTAAGCTCTGAAGAAAGAGCTGGGTTATTGATAATATTATACTAGTTGTTAAAATACCGTAAATGTAATTATCTACCAAATAAAAATTAAATTGAATTGAAATTGAATTATAAAATACGTTTTATTATTTTTGGGGTATACAAAAAAAAAACACTCACTATTTAACCTTTCCATTAGTCTCAATTATTCATCATCATCATCATCGGCACTACAACCGGGATCCGGTCTTGGCCTTCTTTAACAAATCTCTCCACCGGTCCCGATTTCGAGCCGATGTCATCCAGTTTGGCACTCCCAGGCTCTGGGCGTCCTGGTCTACGCTATCCTTCCATCGCAGACAAGATCTGCCGCGCTGTCTCCTTCCATACATCCTGCCACAAAGGACTTTCCGGGCAGGCTCCTCTTCGCTCATTCGAGCTAGGTGTCCCGCCCACCGGGGTCTACCGAGCTTGATTTTTCTTACAATATTAACTTCAAGGTAGATTGCGTACAACTCATGCTTGTAGCGTCTCCGGAATCGTCCTCCTTAATTAATTAATTATTAGTGGTTATTAATTTTCTTTTTTTTTTGGCTTTCTTCTATTTTACACTCTTCTGATGAACTCTAAAGTTCAAATGATTTCATTAAACTTAGACGACGAAAAATAAAATAGTGACTGAAAGTTAGGGTTTGCTACAAAAATGTGTAACTAGGTATACCTAAGTAACTAAGTAAAGCTTAGTAACTGACGACTGAAATTTTAAAAGGGCTAAATATGACATATAAGCACCACAAAATAAACAAATTAGGTTACGAATTTGTGTTACTTGCGGGAGTTATTACTTCCAACGCTTTTTCAATTCGAAATTCAATTAATATAAACGCGTTTCAATCTCGCGACGTCTAGGCGTTTGCCTTTATTTTTAGGAATGTCTTACACTAAGTTGAGTAATTACATTTGACTGTGTATCTTGTGCTTCTGCTACGTGCGTGTGCACCATACAATGTAAAATGCACAGCGTTGAGACTATGCTAAGGCCTCCTATTTATACTAAATTCTGCTTCTAATACTTATTGATAAAAGGCCTGGCGTCCCTTCTTATGACTCGTCTTCTGTTAGAAAGCTGGTGATTGTGTGTGAAAGGTCTCGGGGAATAACGGGTATATGTGCAGACAAACTCTTTTCACCATTGGTCAATGGCTCATTACAACCAGGGAACACTATTGTGCATCTAACAAGATCCATGCATTGTAGTGGATTCTTTGTTTACCTCTGATTTGGGCGACTTGAGTGTTCACATTGTCATTGGGCACTTTATTCATTTCGGATGGGAATATCGCGATCGCAAGCAACTTGACTTTAGACAAATGTCCATTTGTTGTCAACGATCCCAAGGATATATAAATGAGTTTAGATGGTAGGTTTAGGATAGAGCTAAGATTTAAAAAAAAAAAAAACGGTTTTAGTTAGTTTTGTATTTAAGTCAGATATAAGGTCATGCGACATGGGGGGATGGGAACGAATATACAGGGCGGTCTCTGCTTTCAACCCAGCGTAGGCCAGGACGATCCTTGTCCCTGTTCAATTCAAGTTGACATGCAGTGTCCACGTGACACTCTTGTATAGCTACTTTAGCACACGCCAAGTAGTGAACCAATGCACGCAGCGACATCCTGAGAAAGGTTGGTGCAAGGCTAATAACCTTGCCCGGAAAAACAAATTATTATAGACAATTTAACAAGTCTCGGATAAGGACCGGATACCGATGGAGAGACTTGTTTAATAAGGCCAAGACCGGATCCCTGTTGTAGTGCCGATGATGATGATGATAAGGTATAAACAATAACAAAAACAAAGTTTTTCTGTTCTTCATTTTCTTTGTAACCTGAGCCGGGTTTAAATTTAAATTCATTAAAATGCTTGTAAACAAAACATGAGTAATGTCGAAAGACAAATCTTCATGCTTTAAGCGTACGCATGTAACTTAGAGAGTCGCAAAACACCAGTAAGTTAGGAAATAAGATACAACCATAAGCTAGAGTTCCATCATTTTTGTCTAACGTCTAAGTAAAATAGAATAAGAGGAAGAAATAAAAAATGATTAAAAAAAAATTAAAAATCCCAAGGATATTTTTTTAAATATTTTATTGCTATCGTTTTCCCGCTCTTACTTATTTTATGGGTTGTATTCGTTGTTTGGTAAATGGTATTTAGTTTTTATGCAGAGGATATTTGCAGTGTATGATTAATTGATTACAGCTTACATGCATTCTTACAGACACCCATTAATTATTTTATATATTAATTAAACATAAAAAAACAGTCATGAGGGGATTCATGTGCAAGTAAGGTAAGTTGATGGGGAAGTAATTGGTGGTGACAGCGCGAACTCCAGGGAATGGCTGATAAAGGCTTTCGATTTTAATCTATATAACTTACTGTGTCTGTTATCACCCTACTGCAGGTTGTCCACTTACTCGTATATTACTTTTACTATTTTTGGCCTGTAGGAACCCGAAAGTTCATGACCTCACCGTCCCGTGCGCTCTCCTTCCACGTTCAACCATCCCATCCGATCTCCTCAAGGTCCAACCTAACATTTTCCTCCCATCTCCGTCGCGGCCGCCGTGTCGGTCTCTTTCCCGTTGGCTTACCGTCAAGAATTCTATGCACGGTTCTATCGTTGCCCATTCGCGCCACGTGTCCGGCCCATCTTAATGCTCGCGACTTGATTACTCTCACTATTGTAGGTTTGCGGTATAGCTTTCCTAATTCGTGGTTGTGGAGTTTCCCCCATTGTCCTGCCTCCTCGTCATATTTGCCGCCAAAGATACCCCTTACGACACTATTCTCGAATACGCGGAATTTCTTTTCCTCCCATTTTGTTAGAGCCCATGTTTTGCATCCGTATAGAACTGTGAGGGTTTAAGTTGGTGCCAGTACGACACGGGTCCACTTAACACGCCCGATTGTGCACTGAAAATTGTTCGCCGAATACAAAGAATGAAAAGTAAAAAAAAAAAAAAAAAAAAAAAACACAGGAGTTGTTGTTCCGTGTAATGTTCTATTTATTGTTGTTTATCTGGATTTGCTGCACACACACATAGTTCACCCAACTGGGTAGTTCTTAATATATGAATTGTTTCACTTAGTCTCGCTCTTTCTCTAAATTGTTTATAGAATTAACTCACAATGTTTCTGGTCACAATACAAAAGAAAGTCTCCGTATAAAATTAACACTTGACTTGTCGTATTCTCCCGACTCCTACAACGCAACGTCCCCGACACGTGTGGCTGGTTGTAAGGTTAAAATCTGACTCCCCTAGTGGCTGTTGCACTCCATCCACTAGCTACAGTGGTGACGGATTCCATCAAATGGGAGGAGTGTGGGTAGTTTTTGCCATGGCATCAACAAGGATGCGAGTTCGATAAATACACCACGGATAGTTCACGGGAAATTATCACCTGTAGAAATGGTTAGATTGAAGGAAACACAGGATACCGATGCAAAATTGTGCCGAAGAACACTGAACTCCATACTCGAGTTCCAGAACACTGTACACTGCAGAATGATGACCAATTAAAACGCGGATGTTATTGCTCTGTAGAATGTTCATTTATTTTTGCTGGGCTATTGATGTATAACTATTTTAAACGTAACTTTACATTCGTGGGAGTCTATACTTGATTGTGTTTGGAGTAAACATTAAACGCACTTATTGATTAAATATTAACACCACAATCACTGGGTATAACCGAATTGTTTGTACATTAGTGCTAACTCCTTCCTTATTCAATGACAAAAATTAACATTTGACGAACTCGCGTACGATATAACCGAATTTCTCACAAAGGGTGTATTGACACGCGAACTGAACACACAGCTCATCAAATTCTCGCGACTCCGACAACGCAACGACCTCGATCAGTCTGGTCGGCTGGTAGAACTTGATATCTGACTCCTTGAGCGAATAAAATCTGACTCCTAGAGCCGGGCGACGTTGACCCAGCCTCTGGTGATTGCGATGTGTTTCCACGCATGTCATCGCAGGGGCAAATAATCTTTCCAGATAGGGTGAATGTCTTTTCCTCTTCAAGAAAGACACACCAAACAATCGCTGGGCGCAGGAAAGGAAAAACAAACATGCAGCTGCCAAATATGACGATCGGTGTACGGGCTGGCTGTATCGCCGCCGTACGATATGGGAACGATTTTTGATTGACGTTAAGTCAACATAGCTTCGCTGCGACGGCAAAGGCTACTAGATTTGGGTGCATGTTTATTTTAGGCATTGGATAATGCTGGCATGCAGGCAAAAAATAATTTCTTCTGTTTACGTAGAGTACACAGATACATTTCGTTTAGAATAGCCAGCGTGAGAATAGTGGCTGGTCGTTGTTTAGACTACGAACCATTAGACATGTTCATGGGTATGATTGTCTAACGTCAATCATATTCGTGCCCAAATCCCATGATCGATAGATAACCGATAAAGGAAATTGGTCGCAACTGTAGCGAACCTTGGGATTGGGGCAATATTCACTCATGAACCGTAGCAAGAATACCGGCTACAGCTGTGTCAACAATTACGCTGGCCAGCGAGTATTTATCTTTTATAATTGCTGACAAGCCGAGCCGATTGTCCTAGTTCCAAATACGCGGCTGATCAATTAGATGATCGAATACGGGGCTGGCTGCCTTGCCATCACAACGATTGGGAATACGTTTTTTTTCTGTTGATGTTATGTCAACAGAACTTCGCTGCGATGGCAAAGGATACAATGCATGGGTGCATGTTTATTTTAGCAATTCGTTAATTCAAGGGTATGTTGCCGTGCAGGCCAAAATAGCTTCTTCTGCTTACGTTGAGTATACAGAAGCATTCTCTTTCGATAGCTAGCGTGAGAATCGTGGTTGCTCCTTGTTTAGAGAACGAATCATTGGACATGACCGATTTGGTGATCGATCCTCGATAAGGCGACGGATTATGTAGCTGTACAAATAAATGGCGTACATGAAGGCTAAAGTCATGTCGCTGTAATCAATAGAAGATATTGCGGACGGCAAGAATGGTTTTTTTCGGTGACGTTCGGTCAACAGAAAATTGGTTGAGCTGGGATGAAGACTTATTTGTTTTAGAAAAACATATCGTGGGACACGACCGTTGGTATGATTGTTTGGGATAACAATCATGGTCGTGTGCAACTCGATGATCGTTTATCGCTTGTGTGACCGATCATCAAAAATCTGGCTTGCAGATCTGCAAGCAGGCGAGTTGCCCGATGTGTCCTTTTGGACCAACGGACTGTTGGAGCAAGAAGACACAGGAGGATCGGTGTATGTTTGATTGGCATGTTGCCGCCCAGAGGAATCGATCAGGTTCCTACTGATTCATGTAAAATGAAATAAAGTGGTTCGGTTGATATGCCATCTTGCCGTTGGGTTATTTTTCAGTAAAGAAGTTGTTGAAGAGAGCTTTGTACTGCTCGTATACGGGTAACCTGCTTATGGTTGGTGCTGGTATTTGCAGGTTGGGAACGGGGAGTTGGGTTAGGGCGATGGGTGGTTCTTCGGGCGCCTTAAAGAACCCCCACTGAACAATTGGCATGATTATGGTTCTATGGACACGGAGCTTTATATTACGTGATAGCAGTTTGGATTTCAGCAGTTTACTGACAGTGTGCCAGCTAGCTTTGCCGGAATACAGTCTCTTGTTAATTTCCTTTGACATTTCATTACTGGCCACCAGTATTGTTCCTAGATATTTGAATTCTTTAACTTTTTCAAATGTCTTGCCTCTGACATTTATGTGTGTTCCCTGAGGTCCACCTGCTCTCCCCGTAATCAAGCATTTTGTGATATATTCATTTATTTCTTGGCCCATCTCTTCTGCCGCTTGCATGATGATTTCACTGTTTTTACTTACAGTTTCTAGATTATCGCCCAAAACTGCGATGTCATCCGCATATGCAAGCACTTGTGTGACCCCGTTCAGGGATAATCCGGCGATGATGTCGTCCTGTGCCTTTCTGATGACATACTCGAGCACAAGGTTAAAGAGACATGGTGAGAGGACATCGCCCTGTTTTAGTCCGTCCCGGATTTTAAATGGTTCTGAGAGGTGGTTTTCTATTCTAACTCGCCCTCTGTTTTCGTTCATGCAAATTTGAATGAGGGCGGCATATTTTTTCGGGGTTCCCAGCTCAATTACAATATGGCAGAGTCTTTGCCTTGCGACTGAGTCGTCGACTTTTTTGAAGTCAACGAACGGTTGGTGAACCGTCTCTCCGTATTCTCACTTCTTTTCCAATAGTTGCCTTATTGTAAACATTTAGTCGTTCGTTGACCGGTTCCTACAGAATCCGCAATAATAGTCTCCCAATATTTCTTCTGCGTACGGTGTGATTCTCGCCTGTATAACATTTGTTAGTATTTTATATGTGGTTAGGAGCAATGATATTCCTCTGTAATTTTCGCAGTCAGATCTGTCGCCTTTTTGCAGATGGGGACAACTATTGAGGTTTTCCATTCTTGCGAAGTGACTTCCTTATCCCATATTTGTTTGATGAGCTGGTGGATCTTTCGAGCAGTTGCCTCCCCTTCACAAGCTCTGCCGGTATGCAGTCGAGTCCCGGAGCCTTGTTGTTTTTCAATCGGTTTATTGCGTCTACAACTTCGTCGTAAGAGGGCTCTGGGATCTGAGGCTTAGCTGTATGTACGTCTGGCGGGTTTATTTGTGGTTGATGGGCGCGCACGTTGAGCAGGTTTTCAAAGTACTGCTTCCATCTTGTCACGATATTGTTTGTTTCTGTGACCAGACAGCCGTTTGTGTCTCGGACTATTTTGGCTCTCCCTCGGTGGCCATTGCTAACTGAATTTATGCCGGCATGGATACCTCTGATATTCTTTGCTCTGGCATTTTCTAGGATTTTTTCGATCCTAGTCTTCTCCCATTCGCGTTTTTTGCGTTGGAAAAGTCCGTTGTCTCTTTCCGAATTGTCGCGTATCTTTCTTACTTACTCGTACCTACAAAATGTTATTCTTTATCGGCGTGCACTACAATATGGTTGTTAAAATATCTTGGCTTAAATTTCATATTCACAAGAATATCATTCAAATTTTTTTCCTAATCAGAGCGCGAATTTGAATATGAATGCATCCTTTACATATTACGATCATATATTCGATGTAAACCGTATTCTGCACACAACCATGTCTGGCGGTAATTGTAAGCCATATATTTGTCTATTATTTCACTATTCTGAAGCCAATACTTAAAGGACTATATTTTCAGTTCAAACAAAAAAAAAAAAAAAAACCACAATGGCAGCACACTTTAAGCTCTCCTAAGATTCCATGGCCTGTGGCATAGTGCATTCTTACCGGAATAAATTGAACAGGTTGACATACCACCACGATATCAAAGGGCAGTCAAAATAGCATAGTTAGAACAAGTACACATCCAACGCAGTCCACCAACCGACTGTCTTAATAACCAGCCGAACAAAGGATCATTTCACGGACTTTCGGCTATTTGAACAACAGATCGAAAGGAGTTTCAGAGCGTGCGATGACGGTAATAGATTACACCTGAAATCATATCACCTAATTCTTGACGAATTTTGATGGAGCGATATACTAACATAACTCGAATACCGGTAAGCTGCATGGTCATTAATGAAAAACGATACTCTTCTTTATACCGTCTTAACCAATAATCATATAAAATAACAGACCCACGGGCAAACTATATTTGACCTGCGGAATTTGTAAGGAGAATTATAAAGTTCATACACCTTTTTCAGTATAATGAAGTCACTCATAAGAACAAGCTTCGTCATAAAAATATTCCAATATTAAAAAAAAATAATTTCCAGATTCTACCAATGTCACCATAACTTGTGCATCAGATTGCAGTCCACTCATTCATAACTCAGTGTGGATACCTAAAGATACAGTCTGCCAGAAACCAACCGAATGGCATTCCTGTTTACAGGGTCAACTTCTTCAAGACGAATATTCAACATCTCAGCAGTCTTACTGCCATAGCTTATCATCAATCTCGTCGCATAATCGACGTTTTAACTTCCCCGATGTTTCGATGAATGTCTCGTAACACCCCACAGTCCGATAACAAAAATGAAAATGGTTATTCGCTTCAATAAATCAATTTGATTTATTGCCATCGAAACAATGAGTGTGCGGCCTCTCCTCACGAAATGAGAGAATACTAAAACTTGGTGACATTTTAACCCGTGTGCCACAACATCATGAGATCCCCTGCTGCTCCTGCCGGGGATTCCAACCCAATCTACCACACCGTTCCTTCGTTTATATCATCCGCATCGACGACCGTTCAAAATAATTGGAAGAATCCACCATGCCTCCATTGTGGTCATAAACAAAATCTCAGATCCAATTGCCCGGAAAAACCGAACAGGATAATAATTATCCTTTTAAGCCTACTTGTATAACTGGATCTAGAATCTGCCCGATACACACAAATAAGCTGATGTGAAGACCAAAAAAAAAAAAAAGACAGTAGTTCGTGGCAGCTTTCATAGGGTTACAACTGAAATACCGCATGCATCTGATGCCCACATGTTCGAAGTCGTCGTATATTCGTAACCATGAGCCGAACATAGTGGCGCAATTTCTATCTATCTCTAGACTACCATAGCAACAAATTTCCGGCTTGAAGTTTATGTGATCCGAGGACGAGTCAATGAAAATACAATTCAAATCCACAAACTGCAATTCAACGTTGAGACGAATAGGAAGGACATATGTATATCTGCAAAGGATAATAAGGACAACGACAGTAGTGGACATCGCAGGGAATGTATTGTGTCCCGGAAGAATTCGTGCCCAAAACAGTTGTTAGTCTAGCTCGGTGATATTTCTGCCGTTTAAACAAATATCGAGCACATCCGTTGTCCGGTTAGAAGGCGCAATACGAGGCTCTAAGTTGTTAGACTCTATACTTAGTTGTCTATTTGGACAGGGGTGGATTTCATTTGCGTATGCCATCATGTAAGGTTTTATCATAGGAAAACCTATTTCAGGAATATTAGATTACATCAAACATGTTTATAGCGAAAGTGCGTTAGTGAAACTTGATCAATCAAATATGCCGATGGACCAAAAGATTGTATATTTACACCTGGATAATATACATTTTGTATATTTTAATCAGACAAAAGACAGAAATTCTGCACAATACAAGGTCCTACACTATACACGTTTTTATGATCCTGTGTGTTTAACGTGTTTAATCTTTTCTTTTTACTTATGTATATATACTCTCCTGAAAACGTTGCTAATACGCCTATAATATAAAAGATATTTGGTGTGCATGAGAGCTCTGAAGAGATAGTAAAGCTAGGTCTGAGTACCACATTGCTTGTTTCTACTGCTACTGCACAACCTTAGTACAACGCCACCAAGTAAAGAGAAATGTGAACATCTCATACAGTTATCGAAAAAAATTGCGAGTGTTATGCCCTCGCGACAAAGTAAGTTGGCCAACCTAAAAACAAAAAGCGTTGGCTTTATGGTCATAATTCATCCATTTCAACTCCAAATCCGAATTTTGTATTCGAAAACCTTACTCCACAAATAAAACTGAATAACTCGGCAAGACAGGAAAAGAACATATAAGACGCCAAATAGGGTGTGAGATAGATAGGAGCTTTCAAAGATATTGCAAAAATGCTAAATGAAGGAATACATATTGAGCACCTCTGAAAGACCATCATCGCGATTCGAGGATACAGTTAATGTGAACAGGAAATTGGACTAATGACAGATTTGCAGGTCTTTTATAGGTGTATTCACGTAATAACATTTCAAGTATCTTCCAATGCAAAGGGATGTTTTGAATTCCAAAATAGCATGAATTTGTCCCATCTAAATTGTTCGTCATAACTACTTTAGAGAAAACAAACATATCAGCTAAGTTTTGAGGAGTTATACTTCACGCAGTATTGGCACACACCTACACAAGTATATATTAAGCCAATACAGATTATTCTATTGAAATGGCTACGATGTAAATCCACTTTACAACCAAACGCCATTTACGACCTAAATTCCACAAGGTACATTCGAAAGCTCTAGTTATTAGCCCACCAATAGCCAATCCGGCCCTGGAAAAGAAGTAAACTGCAGGATGCTTTGATTGGATTCACTCCTCCTCTGTTTTTTGTTTTTCAGGGGCTGGGGCTAAAAAACGCATACTTTTTTATATACCCTCTGGATGCACAGGGAATCCTGACTCTAGGTCATGCACGCAAGATAAGGCCATTGCAACGACTGCCAGAGGAACAGACACAAGGCCATAGGGTTGGTTTCACATGTGCTCTTGAGTCTGAAGAATGGTATTGGTGCGTGTGAAATTTATGAAAATTACCAGATGATAACAGTAAATTCAATTCATTCCCCCTTTGCTATCTGACGAGGGGTCTTCTGGATTTCAGCTAATTGCCCAAATGTGTTCAGCCAATTGTGTCCTTTTTATGGCTTTGACTGGCTGTGTTGAAGTGTCTAGCGGTAGATTGTGAATTCGTAGCGAATAGAAAATTATTATCGCATAAATTTGCACGTTGTGCATGCTGGGGACAGTGCGCTCGAAAAAGGAAACTCATGTAACTTTTACGGAGGCTTGTGACATCCGCATCGTAGTAACATTTAGCATACTACTAGTATTTTAAAACACTGCCAAAAGCAGTTTTAAGGTCTGTGAAAGAATTTAACTTTATTTCGGTACAATGATGAGAGCAGAATAAAAGGAATTAGATAACCTTACACTCGTCACATTTGTGACGTTTGGCTACAGAATGATTTGATGTAGTTGCATTGGCGGACAAGTAAGTCGAGGGTATACTCTCGAACACGAGAGCAACATTCATCAGTCGGTCTAATTTAGGATTTATACAGGAGAAGAAGTTGGTCCGAAGTAAAATACTTCTTGGCTCTTCTTAGTTTTCGTGAGGAAGATCTGGCGATGTTCGACAGGTGTTCATGCCGCGATAGATTCCCACAGACCGTGACGCCGAACAATTTCAAGCTTGTGGCGGTTCCCTTGAACACCACCAATCATCTTCCCATTAACCATGTAAAAACTCCCACCTAGGGCATACAAAAATCTGGAAAGCAAGTACTTACCTGTATATAGTTGTACCATAAAGCCTTAAAACGGTGTAAAATCACAATATTTTCTGATGCAAAATCCATCAGCACCAAACAGGCATGTTCCTTAAGGGCAATTTTGTTGCATCACCAAGCAACCAACATGAACAGAACCAATCCATTGAACATGTCTCGGATCGATTTCCATCATATAACAGGTGTCGTCCACACGTAAGCACAATTTGGTTGCACCACCTAGCAACCAACATTGTCCGAACAATATCCAGGAGATATACCCTTACGCGCCAGCCGCACACATGCAGGAAATGTTTTATCTTTTCCCTTGGCATACATGCCCACATCGATCGGTCATCCGACCGACAAATACATGATGGCATACGGCTGACCGCCCAAGGAACTCGAGTTCTCCTTAATGGAAAATTTCCATCGAGAATTCGACTTCGTGGAGATGCCACAAAGATGTGCACGATCAGCATAAATGCTTAACGCAGTCGCTGATCGTGTATGCAAAAAAATCGATGTCGAGATATTTGCACCAGCTGCATCCAAGCCAGCTTATATTCCCCGTAGGAAAATATTGTATCCACGGTCCGCTTGCTCATGTACAACATGTGAGTGCGATGTAACCTCATCTTTGTGTGCACATCCTTTCGGTGATCATCCCTCATATGGTCATCGGAGCAATGAATGAAAGTTTCGGTGTTCTGTCGTTTCAAGGTATATCTTTAATCGCGTTCTGGATTCCTTGGAGTCAAGTCGGGCCTTCACGTTAAATAAACACACGGAGTCGAGTTTCAGTAGCCAATACGTGCGGTCGTGCCATTAAATCGAAATAGCTAAAGTAAATGTTCTGTACTACTCGTATAACTTAAATTAAAGACAAGATGTGTCGCCACAATTTAATTACTAGTTTACGTAACGTTTAATCGTTTTAAAACGCGATCACGAGGTGGCTCCAAAAGACCGGCATCGAGGTTTGAATTCGCGAAAAATAAATTCTCCAGCACATTAACCTTATCTTTTGAATTTGTGACTAACATCCCGCTGTCCGTCACCAACGAAGAAAAAGAGGAGGAAGCGAAGTTATTGATGACAGCCCTTGCCAATGGCCAAAAAGGACCCGAACCAGTTGGGCACTAAAGGAGTTTATTAGTCACCCTGTCGTTGTAGGCTTTCTTCGCAATATCTATCGCCATTGCTTAAAAGCTCTATTTTTTGCTGCTGTAACTGCTCGCATTTCTTATTAACACTAGATATACCGACAATTTGACTTACCTATATCGACCGACACCAGTCAAAATGACTTAGAAAAAATGGGTAGGGGGACTTTCGTCTTTATATATTTTAAAAAAATGATAAATTACGTCAATTATAAGTTAATTGTAATATTATTTATTAATTATAAATTCATATATTAATTAATTGAAACATAATAATATCAAATTCTCAAACATAAATTAAATAATTCATAATACTCGTATAACATAACTAACTTCTTTTTTTTTGTACTATACATTATAATAAAGAGTACCTATAACATAAATAGCAATTCGAAATTTTATTTCAATTCTGAATCAGAAACCTATAAAGGAGCAGTAGTATTGAATTTGACACAATTTTTACATACGTACATTTTGCTTTGTATTTCCACATACATATTTTTTGCATATATTACAAATAGTCGTAGTCTTATTATTATTACACTGTCCTGTTTGACACCATTTACGTGCGATACTTGAACTTGGTATATTAGCTGCTGAGATATCAGCTTCTTGTGGTTTTTCTCATGACCTCGAATGTTCAGAAGCAAGTTCTTCAGCTAGAAGAAACAAAAACTTTCTTCTTGATATATTTTCACCTGTCGTGTTTTTATACAATATCCAGGCATTTATCCTAGCTAAATCTAGAATACTGAAAAAAACTTGAAATCTGGAACCTGATTGACGCTATATTTATCTGCCATTTGGTCAGTCACATCGACGCCAAACTTAGTATTGTTATAAAACGACACGGTTTCGGGTAATTTCTTGTTAGATTTATCAATTGTGATGTATTTGTTCCTCGATAGTATAGTGGTTAGTATACCCGCCTGTCACGCAGAAGACCGGGGTTCGATTCACCGTCGGGGAGCCTCTGGCGCAAGACTAATGACCTTGCCCGGAAAAAACAAATCATTATGGAAAATTTAACAAGCCTCAGGACTTTCTAAATAAGGCCAAGACCGGCTCCCGGTTGTAGTGCCGATGATAATGATGATGATGATGTATTTGTGCTTTGTACTAAGCAAAAGGACTTTCTTTTTCGGTTTACTCTTGTAAATAGTAAGTGTACATCCATTTGATTCATAAAGCAACGTTGAAAAACGAACCATGCTATCTTTCCTTTGTTTGCAAATTTTTGGGAGTTCCAACCAGTGTAGTATTTTTTGATAGCAATTTGAACGCCAGAGGAAAACTTGTAAAGAAATTGTCCGTTGTTATGGTTCTACCTTTTATAGTATATCATATATCATTCTATAAATTCTGTGAACTGCTAACCTGCCCGCAACACCCCCTTCCTTTATTTTTTTCCAAATAGTTCCGTCTGTAGAAATTTCCGTTTCCCTTTCATATTCGTTACTAGAACTGGACGGCAATGGTAAACGTATGTTTGGAATATTTTCGTATTCACTGTCGCTGGACTCATCTTCATGGCTTTTATCAGAAATATCACAATCACTACTCTCAATATCAACACGCTTATTGTTCCTGATGTGTGAATTACCTTGTGTATCTGATAATTCGTCTTCGATATCATAAAGCTCATTATTTTCAACATCCGAACATTCCATAGGTATATCGGTGATGTTTTCTAAAAACTTTCGTTTTTACATTTCTGGGGCCTAGCGATTATTATAAAAATAAAATTGGAAATAATAAATAATAGGATAATATTTATCTCTGTATTTAGTTTTCTTACACTATAGTTTTGAATATTTCGGTATCCTCCAATGAAATGTTTATTTCCAGTATTCTCAACAAAATTTTACAGTCAACGCCCCCCCCCCCCCCCCCTCAAACATTTTTTTTTTTTTTGATCGTGCTACAATTACCCAGCATTTATAATTTATTATATACCCAGTATTTATAAATTATTATGCACAAAACTCATTCCATCACGCAGAAAAATTTACCTGTCGTTTTCACTGGTTTGGTATAAGTACCGATTATAATCAAAAACTTTTTGATTTTGAATAAAAATGTAAAACTGACCGCCTAGTAATATTCAATTAAGTATCGCTACAAAAGTCATTGCAGCGTTTCAAAAAAAAAAATTGATGTGAAGTAGGAATTTGAAAATGAAATTATAAAACCAATCATTTTGATTGGTGTGGTAAATCTAGTGTTAAACCAAGGCTTATCAAATCGCTGGATGGAATGGGGAAAGTAATTCTCCATCCCGAGACGAATACTCTCTGTTTTCGACTCCGGGCATGCGTTGACATCGGGGTCTCCACAGCACACCCCAGGCTACGGAAAGGTTGCGAAGAAATCTCGCAATTCGTCCCACTTGGCAGCCCCATACCTCCATACTTGGCAAAGCTGCTTAAGTCGGTTATTCGCTTCAAATGCAAGTGGTTGCGCCACTAATACCAACCAGTGATCTGAATTTCTCAGTGGTGCACCAACCTGCACGGTATAAATCCTCAGCTCGGATGTCAAAAACGGATGTTCGCATTTTCCTCCACAAGTTGAGTCAAATTGCGGTTAACAGGGAACATCTCCGAAATAATGAAAGGTTGTCGTATAAAGAAATTTCAAAAAAGCTTAATTGCTCTAAAACAATGTATTTAATGCTATAAAATGTGTAGAAAAACATAAAACCACAGTACTCGTAGCAAGACGGAGAAGATCTCGTAAAACGACTGAAGCACATGATAGGCTAATTGTTCGAGCTGCAAAAAAAAATCCATTTATGAGTTCAAAAGAAATACGAAAGGAAGTTTTCGGTGAGGACCCAAATGCACTTTCAGCACGCTCTATTAGAGAGCGATTGACTGAGAGCCAGCTTTTTGGAAGATCGGCTAGAAAAAAACCCTTGCTATCATTAAAAAACCGAAAGGATAGGCTAGCTTTTGCCAGGGAACATGAGAATTGGAACATCTCACAGTGGAAAAAAATATTGTGGAGTGATGAAACAAAAATCAACAGAGTCGGTTCCGATGTAAAGCAATATGTTCGACGGCCAAAAAATCAAGCATTCAACCCTAAATACACCGCTGTCGCCCTCAAACATGGAGGAGGAAGTATCTTGCTATGGGGTTGTATGTCATACAAAGGAACCGGTTCGTTATATCGCATAGAAGGTATAATGAACCCCCAAAGCTACATTAATGTCCTTGAAGATGTAATGCTGCCCTATGCAGATGGAGAATTGCCTGCGACATGGAAATGTATGCAGGACAATGACCCTAAGCATACCGCGATAGCAACGAGAGCATGGTTTTCTAATAATTCCGTGGATGTCATCGATTGGCCTTCATGTAGCCCGGACCTAAACCCAATAGAAAACCTCTGGAACGAATTAAAAAGAGAAGTAAACAAGCTTCAAATAAGTACCTTAAATGAATTGTATGAGATTGCTAAAGCAGCTTGGGAAAAGATCACAACGAATAAATGTCCGGACCTTATTGCTTCAATGCCCAGACGGTGTAAGGCAGTGATTAAAAACAAAGGTTTTCCTACAAAATACTAAGCTAAGACATCAAATTTTGACTCAAAATCAATCGTTCTTAATTAGATCGCCAGCTAATTTTGTTTTACAAAACCTTTTGAATTTAATTTTATGTTTTTTTATTATTTTTTTGTAAATATTATTTATATTTTAATTAATATACTAAAATACATATATAATCATCATCATCATCATCATCGGCACTACAACCGGCATCCGGTCTTGGCCTTATTTAAGAAGCCCTGATGCTTGTTAAATTTTCCATAACGATTTGTTTTTTCCGGGCAGGGTCATTAGTCTTGCGCCAGAGGCTCCCCGACGGGGAATCGAACCCCGGTCTCCAGCATGACAGGCGGGTATACTAACCACTATACTATCGATTTTACAAACTGTTTATAGCAAAGATGGCTCCTCGATAGTATAGTGGTTAGTATACCCGCCTGTCACCCGGGAGACCGGGGTTCGATTCCCCGTCGGGAGGCCTCTGGCGCAAGACTAATGACATTGCCCAGAAAAAATAAATCATTATGGAAAATGTAACAAGTCTCAGGACTTGCTAAATAAGGCCAAGACCGGTTCCCGGTTGTAGTGCCGATGATGATGATGATTATAGCAAAGAATTTTAATAAAAAATTATTGTAAACAATATTTCTAGCATCGTTCTTAATTAGTTCGCTTCAACTGTATATATATATATATATATATATATATATATATATATATATATATATATATATATATATATATATATATATATATATATATTGTATATAGATATATATATATATATATATATATATATATATATATATATATATATATATATATATATACATATACGTATATATATATAGGAGTGGGCTGAAAAGTTTCTGACCTAACAAAGATACAAGACATTTTTTCTTGAAAGTTATTTTTATGTTTCTCCAAAATCTCCTTGTAACTCTACACACTTCTCCCAGCGATGCTCCCACCTCTCTAACCAGTCCAAATAGTACTAGGCGTTTTTCTCTGCAAAATAACAGTTGACGAAAGTGATGGCCTCCTTATTTGACAGAACTCTCTGTCCGAGCGCAATTTTTACATTAGGGAACAAAAAGAAGTCGGTTGGGGTTAGATCTGGTGAGTAAGGCGGATGGTCAAGCAGTTCAAACCGTAAGTCGTGGATTTTTGTGATGGCAACCGCTGAGTTGTGGGGCGGCGCGTCGTCTTGGTGAAACAGGATTTTCTTTTTCTGCAAACGTGGCCGTTTTTCCACAATTTCTACCTTCAGTTGGTCAAGTTACGATGCGTAGTATGCTTCTGTAATCGTTTTTCCTTCTAAAAGATAATCGATTAAGACAACTCCATGACTATCCCAAAAAACAGCCGCCATCACTTTCCTAGCCGAGAAAACAGTTTTTGATTTTTTTTTTTTTGAGCCGATTCCCCCTTTGCAGTCCACTGTTTTGACTGTATTTTTGATTCGGCCGTATAATGGGGTATCCAAGTTTCATCGACAGTAATTGATCGGCGCCAAAGTTCGGATTTATTGCGCCTAAACTGCGCCAACAGAGCGTTGGAAATGTTCATTCGAACACGTTTTTGGTCTATCATGAGCAAAGGTGGCCCACAACGTACGGACAGCTTTCTCATGCCTAAATCTTGATTTAATATGTGACAAACACGTTCTTTGGACATTCTCATAGCCTCTGCTATCGCTCTCACTTTAATTCGGTGGTCGTCTAGCACCATCTGGTGAACTCTATTGGGGTAATCGTCAGCTGTTGCAGTTTTTGGACGTCCCGAACGTTCGTCGTCTCCCAAGCTCTCACGGCCACGTTTAAATTCAGCTGCCCGAAATTTTACTGTGGCAAATGATGGTGCAGAGTCCCCATATACACAGTCCAACTCATTTTTGATTTGCGTTGGCGTATTGGGTTTCGAAAACAAAAAATTAATGACAGCTCGATACTCAATTTTGTCCATTTTGACGAAAGCTCTCACATCGAGTCACTCATACGAGTGTCAAATAAAAACTACGCGTCCAAAATGGCTGAAATTTTGCTGAGTAACTGTCAAAAGATGCGCAACTGCATTCACTAGCTGTTAGTGGCGAGTGTTGCTATCTTCACATTGCGGTCGGAAACTTTTCAGCCACCCATATATATATATATATATATATATATATATATATACATATATATATATATATATATATATATATATATATATATATATATATATATACATATATATATATATATATATTTTTTTTTTTTTTTTTTTTTAGGTGTACAACTTTGCTTCCGCCGTTTTGTTGTTGTTGTTGTTATTATTGTTGTTGTAGTTGAAATAAATAGATCATAGACGTCGTACAATAAGCTTAGATATTTGTAAACATAACGCCATCGAAATATTAGTCGATTTGTGTCTGCATCATAAAGTTATTCTCGATTAAACATGTCAGCTTACGAGCCACATTCTCGTCATTTCCGGGAGGTTTCAAAAGATGACCAGTTTTTTCAACGCGGGATTCGTATGCTGCCCGAAGATGGGAGAAAGTAGTGGCCAGCGATGGACAATACTTTGAATCATAAATGTATAACAAGTTTTTTACAATAAAGCCTCGAATTTCGGAAAAAAAACGGCGGGAGCAAAGTTGTACACCTAATATATATAATTTTTTTTTAATATATATATCACATAAAGGTAATGCGTAAGATTATATGAGAGTAGGCTGCAAAGAAATGTACGCTTAGTTGCAGAAAGCGAATAAATGAACTTTAGAAGCGCGCCTGGCCACAAATGCAAGTACAGTTTTTTATTAATACTCATGCGCACGCCCGATGTCGTGCGCTCTTCCACTATCTTTCGAGCGCGCTCCTTGATCAGTTCCTACGGAATCCACACTGGTAGTCTCCCAGGATTTCTTCTGCGTACCGGGTGATTAACGTCAGTATGACATTCGTTAGTATTTTGTATGTGGTTAGGAGCAATGTTATTGCCCTGTAGTTTTCGCAGTCAGATCTGTCGCCTTTTTTGAAAATGGACACGACTTTTGTGATTTTCCATTCTTTCGGAGTGACTGCCTTATCACATATTATTTTAATCAGTTGGTGGATCTTTCGAGCGGTTGCCTTGGCTTCGTGTTCTGGTGGTATATCAACCCGACTTAAGCAGCGCACTTTTATCAAATTTTCAACTGCTGAAAAAGCACTCCTATTGAAGTGCATCATAATCAATAATCTTGCAACAAGAAAACGCCCATCCATACAACACGCGCACAACTGGAGAGGCTCTGCGGAACCTGAAATATGAACCGATTCCACACCCTTATTCCCCAAATTTTGGGCATTGCCGTTTTTCTTTTCTTTCCTCTATTCAAGAGAGACCTCAAGAGTAATCATTACACATTGGACGATTAGGTGAGGGCCGCTGTCAAATCATGGATTCGAAAGAAACCTAAGGAATTTTTCAGAGACGGAATAAAAATGCTTGTTAGACGTTGGGAGAAATGTATTAGCCTCAACGGCGACGATGTCGAAAAATAAATATATGTTTAAGCTTAAGGAATCTACTTTAATATACTACTTGCCTGATGTTTCTATTTTGTTTTTGTTCGCGCTCCACAAGTATTTGTACATTACGTTTCAGTCCGCTCTCGTATAAAAAATATTATTGTTATTAATAATAATAATCATCATCATCGTAAGTCTGTCCACCGGTATCCGGTCCTTATCCGAGACTTGTTAAATTGTCATAATAATTAGTTTTTCCGGGCAGTGTTATTAGCCTTGCGCCAATAATAATATAATAACAATAATATTAACAAACTGCAAACTGTTATTGTTGAGAATATAATAACAATAATAATAATAAACTGAGTATTATGCCATAATGGGTTTATACAAAACAAAACAAAAAAAATGTGTATAGTTTTTTTTTTAAGTTTATTTACATAAAAAATATCATAATTAATTTATATTTTAAGTGAAATAAATAAACGGTAAAAAAGAAATTAATTTAACACAAGTCATCTCTATCTGCAATTTGCATCTCAGACGCAATGAAATCGGACCTTCTTGGAAACGAATCGTTACTGGTGATGAAAAATAGGTTATTTACAAAAACATCGTTCGAAAACGCCCATCGTTCAACCGTAATGAAACAAGCCACTGATTACTACTTATTTCGATCTTTACAAAATCCTCGAATGGTAAAACCTTCGTTTATGATGACTCTCTGAAATTACACTTGGCTTACATTTTTCCCGGTAAAACCTAGAAATTTTATGGGGGTGGAATTATGAATCTTACAGAAGGTTGGAAAAAGATCATCGATGGCTATTACTTCCTTGCCAACCCAATGTAATATATTCAGTGTTTAATATCCGGGGGGCTGGTATGTGTATTATACAGATACAGGTATATTTAAAGGATAAAATAAAGGACGCCCAGGCACAAAAAAATCATCTAACTTATTTCACACTCTGACAATAATACCAATATTAAAAGACTGACCATCATTTAAGCGGTCAATCCTTTTCAATAAACCGGTCAATCCCATCCATATGGGGACTTAAACCGAGCTCGTCAACAATGGCCATATAACAACAACCACTGTTACAATTCCAAGAGCTGTCATCATTGCTTATTTTATTGCAACGTGTATTTCCACCGCCACAAATACTGGTTTACTATCCCCAATAATAAAACTGCGAAACACAGAAAGTGATCAACAGCGAAGATTAGATTATAATTATAGGTTATGAGTTAGTGGGCGTGTGATACACAGTAATAACGAATCGCAACGTAATAAATTTGCGTCAACAATGATATTGCGATAATTTGTCAAGAATTGTGCGGCTTTAGATCAACGGTCCAGATGGCGAGGTAACCATAGGGTATGACTTGAAATTATCTGCGAATTTGAGAAGCTACTCGTAACTCCGCACAGTATACTCGATCTCAACTTTTCATAATATTACATTATTTAAACGATCTTTGGTGTGTAACGTACAGTAATATTTATCATATACCGCAGGTTTTTATGCTGTTAGCATTAAGCTCATTTTCAATTGATTATATTCAACAATAGAAAGAAATAAGTTATATAGTTCAATTAGTCATTTCAAAAAAAAAACTGCTTTTGTTATTTTTAAAACCATTTTAACAATAACATTTTTAATCTAATTTATTGGACTCTATACCATTATTGATTTACTCCATGAATTTTCAGCAAACGATAATTGACAACAAAAAAGTGCAAACTCGTTGGTCGACATTTGGGTATTTTAATTTTGTCCTTAATTTGTTTATCGATTTTGTTTATAAGGTTATGACCTTTTTTACTAAATCGAATTAAATTAATGTATAATTAAAATTAGGCAAAAAGGAAGAACAAGGACAATACTTCTACTTCTATTTATTGGTCTATAGGAACTCAAAAAGATAAAAAAGATAAGGAAAAAAAGGGAAAATAAATATGTGTATATATAATAAATATGTGTATAACCTATAAAGCATTATCTGGAACAGGATGTACATTTTTTCTATTGGTTCTAAACTATCTTCAATTTGCTTCAAGCTCAGATTTATCTGTCATTCTCGTTCGGCGGTGTTTGTACCCAAATGTAAGCTGTCGCAACTAGGAAATTCTATGCCATTATATTTACGTAGTGGCCCTACACCTCCAACCGCATGATTGGAATCATTATTATCAAATTTTCGCACAAACAAAACGGCTCGAATTCAAACTATCACAAGGAAGCCAAGAAGAAGGAAGAGTGTCTCCCACAAAATTACTTCCTCACTGTCCATCTTGATCAAGGTGATGAAAAAAGTCATCAATACCGGTGCCAGTACAGATTCCGCAGCAGGGGATCTAAGAGAATGAGTTCCATGACTAACATTTGGACAACAACAATTAAAATCTGGAATCAAATGACCTCCTCAATGACCGCCAATATGGCTTTCGTAGCAACAGGTCCACAGGAGATCTGATGGCGTACCTTACCTAAAACTGCCATTCCATCCACTACTTCGGTCAAAGCAAGGTAGTCGCATTCGATATTTCAAAAGCCTTCGACAGAGTTTGGCATCGAGCCCTTTTGTCAAAATTTCATTAATATTTTTTTTTTTTTAGTTTTTAAACCACATTTATTTTCCTAATTCTTTCTACATATTATAATATTAGGGGTAAGCCCTATTTGACAATTCCAGTCCTTAAATTAACTTACTGGCTCTATGCGAGCTCTCTAAATTAGATCTTTCTGGCCGCTCAATTCAAGTGGTTCTTGATGGTGTCAAATCTGTCTCCCATCAAATTAATGCAGGTGTTCCTCAGAGTTCGGTACTCTCACCCACTCTCTTCCTGATCTTAGTAAATGATCTCTTGTCAATTACACACAACCCACTTCACTCGTTTGCTGATGATAGCACGTTGTGTTTCTCATACCCAAACTCTAAGCTCTTCGAACGTCACTACCAACCAGCAACTAATGCTTGATACATTGAGTTCAGACCTCAACAATATATATCAGTGGGGATTTATCTAGCCGAGTAGAATTCAGTGCTCTAAAAACTCAGTGCTCCCTCTTGTCATCAAAGGCGATCCCAAAGTAAATATACTGTCTATGAACGGCACTTGCATCGACGAAGCCAACGAACGACCAATCCTCGGCACTCGAATTAATTCGACTCTTAACTGGAATGACCACATATTTGAAGCTGCGAAAACTCCAGCCAAATGTATGGGGCTCTTTGAGAGATGCAAAAAATACTTCATTCCATCCAACCTGGCCACTATTTACAAGGCGTATATTCATCCGAAAATGGAGTTCAACTCCCATATTTGGTCAGGCGCATCCAAAACTGCACTACACGTCCTCGGCAGGATGCAAAAGCGAGCAGTGAAACTTATTGGGGACTCACAAGTCGACCAATTCCGTCGTTAGAACGTAGCCGCACTGTATCATGCCTATCTTTTTTCTATAGGTATTACCACGGTCGTTGTTCAAATGACCTTACTGAATATGTTCCGCCCCTTCAAACATTTTCCCGCAATACCCGTCAATCTGTGAATGCGCATCAGTTGACGTTGAAAGTGAACTTGAGGCGCACAAATAAACATAGAGAGTCATTCTTTAGCCGAACCACACGAATGTGGAATGTTCTTCCTGGTCGTTGTGATGTACATCGACAGCGACTTCAGACCAATTACCCACTTCCTCTCCATCCGCTCGCACTGTGCTCTGACACTTAAAGATACTTCAAAATCCCCCTTTGTGCACGCGTTAGTATAAAAAAACAAAAACAAAAAAAAAAAGATGGTCAGTCCAAATCAGTCACATTGGATATATCCAAAACTTTTATGACTACATGTAAGTAAACTTCGTTCTTATAGGCTCTGGTAATAACTGCGCAATTAGTTAACAAGTTTCCAGGCTATCCATCGATCCGGGATTTGTAAATAGTGGGTCTTCGCTCTTTCGTATTAATTCCGCCTCGAAGTTCTATATTGGCAGGTTTTCTATTCCTGAATAATATATATGATTTTTTGTATAACGCGGTAAAATACGCGACGTTCAAGAGACCGTTGCAGGTAACGCGCTCGTGCGCCACCCCAATGACCATCGCACTGCATGAGCCAAAGTAAGGTAAATTAGTAATCCAGTAGTGACTGATGCTTCGTGCTGGAGGATTTTGGCGGTTTTGTTCGATGTGTTCCGCCGAACACTGTCCACAAATAAAGATAACTTTTTACTATTTTTTTTAATTTAAACTCACACCAACACACTCTTGTCCCTTTTCTTGGGATCTCGTGGATCTTCCCTCTGCGAACGTCATTGAACTGGACTGTCTAATTAAGAACTTTTCCGAAAGAAGGAAACCCACCCCGTTGTTCATTCTTTCTTTATAAACTCACCTTTCTCTTGGATCCTCTCTGTTCAGGGGGTGGCTCCTTTCCGGGGAGATCGCATCCTATGTTGTTCTACCCTTCCAGAGATACTGTGGGTGCATCCACACATATAGACGCAAACTTTGCTCTCCGTGAGGCCGGAGATACGCCGATCGTTAGGCCTTTCACACATTTGCGGTATCCCTTTGTGTAAATTATCCGCATGTGGCTTATGGCCTTGGTGATTTCCTCGGCCGAAGTCGTTATTTTCGGCTGCGATATTTTTACCAGGTTTGTATCTCCTTGTAGGAACAGTGTTGGTTCGTTAATTGTTTACCTTCTGTTCCCACCAAACCAAATTACGGTTGGCACAAGAGAAGATCATAAATCTTGTTTATTTCTTGGCAGTATTTTTATCACGTGGAATATTTACACATGTCTACACCATGTCCATTTCACACATGAGGAATCGGTAGAGGAATTGGGCCTACGTGTATGTGGATGTGTGGGGTTGAGGACACCAGTATGTATGACTCCTTTAGTTGAGGGAAAAGCTATTTAACCCCACAGTGGTTTGTGAGGTTCGCAGGACCGGTACCCCGCCCCCTACCCGACCATTACCTGTGGCAATCACAAAGATCTTTCCGGGTACTTAATGTTACAGGCGAGCCTAGTAGTTTGGTATGCGTCAGCCTCTTCGCCTAGGTCGGTGTTTGGGTGGTAAGGGAATGAAGGAAATCATTCTGTTTCTTTGTTTGAGGTTCGCGCTGGTTGCGGTTCCTGGGTGTTCGATTGGCGGTTTTGTTTTTGTTATTTGTTTTATTTATTTAACAATTCCATTACATATTTTACTTAAGACTAAATGTTAACTTCTATTTTACAAATATTATTCTTACATTAACTTACTGGCTGTTCGCCAGCACTCTAAATTATACATTATCATTTCCCTTATGCCTTTTGGCGTACAATAACTTATGTTTTATAACATGTCACAATAATTAATATGTTTTCTTTTTAAAATGTATTCTATTTTTTCTATATCGAGTATTATTTATAATTTTTTTTTTTAATTACATATATAGGGGGTTGACAAACAAAATAAAAACAGATTTAAAAAAAAACGAAACAAAACGGACAAACATAAACAAGGAATACAAATAAAAAATAGATATATAAAAACTTAAAATTAAATTAAAAACAAAAATAAAAAATTATTGGGAATTGGGGATAGGGGGGAGGAATGCGGTGCGCCCGAGAGGCATACTATGTTTGGGGATGTATAGTCCTTTCTTCATCACTGATCCACCACCAGTTGGGATGGGACCGACCTATAATTGACTTATCTCTTTCGCCGGTCACCATACTAAAACGCAGGCGACCTGGAATATAAGAGATTTCGTTATTATGGAAAATAATAGGGACTCCACGTTTGTCTTGGATAAGTCCTTTTTTATCCAAGAAACGGAACGCTTCTGGGGGAATGAACCCATTCTGGAGAGTACTCTCCATATACATGTCATTGGAATAGATTACTCCCGAAATGAGAGCATTTTCACTGCACATTGCCCTTGTTGTGTGACCACGAATAATCTTGATAATGAAGTTATCTATTCTGTTTAGTCCTGATTTGTAATACAGGACTTTATTGGGATAGTATTTCTTATATTGGGACTCTGGGGTTCTATACATTCCGAGGGATGAACGCAAACACTGCCTCTCGAACAGCCGAAACTTCTCCATGTAGAATGGGGATATGTTGTACCATACCGGGCAGCCATACACCATATTTGGTCCGATGAATGCTGAGTATGAAATTATATTAACCTTAGGGTCCAGAAGACTACTAAGACATATGGGTTTTTAGCTGCGGTAAGAGCAGCTGTTGTATGTTTATCAAAGTAAAGATACTGATCAAGCCAGATTCCAAGGTATCTGACTACAGTTTCTCCTTGTAGAGGAAGATTATTACTTCCTGCAATGGAAAAATGTTTTCCAATTCCGTTTTGTATACCTTGATGCACTGGACAGGGGCATTCTGAAAAGGATAGTCTCTGTTTTTTGGAAATTTATTTATAATTTCCAGTCGTTGCAAAACGTTTGTTTCTGTTGAAATCATTTTGCAGAAGTCTGTTGATGGCATCAATCTTTTCTCCAGATCTATTCACCACAATTTCGTTGCATGGTTGCCAGAACCCACTAGATTACTAGCGTAAATGTTAAATATCATGGGGGAATTCACTGCTCCCTGTTGTATGCCGTTTTTGATGTGGAAAGTCTTGTTAGAGATTATATATCCACATTTCACTACAAATTGTTTACCCATTATCATATCGTAGATAATGTATAATAAATATTCGGGCATACCTAGATTTGATAACTTATATACAAGCCCTTGTAACCATACGGTGAGGAAAGTCTTTTCAAAGCCTTTTCAAAGTCAACCAAACAGACCCCTGTGCTTTGTCGCTTCGCCTTGTTCCACTGTACGTCGGAAACAATTTTTGTTGCAGTGTGAACTGTGTCATGTTGCGATCGGAAACCAGACTGGTCGTTCGGGATAATACCATTTTCCTCACACAGGTCAATGGTTTATTTATAATTTTCTCGAATACCTTGCTGATGTCCGGAAGCAAACTAATCGAGCGAAGATTTGCTGGATTGCTCTTGTCCTTGCCCTTTTTGGGGATGGGATGGACTATACTGCAGATTTCCATTGGGTTGGATAATATGCATTATTTAGAGCGTCATTGAACAAAATAGTGTAAACCTTCACTACTTCAAGGGTAAATGCTTTAGAACAATGTTTGGATTCAATTGTTAAGTTCATTGCGTAGCGAAATATGTTTTTGGAGAGCCCTATTTTCCATGTCAAGGTTAGAATGAGCCGATTCGTTCAAGCTATACACTGCTTCGGAACAAGCACCAATTGGGTTCGCCTTTTTTTGCGGATCCTCGACTATTTTTAACTCTTCGTTAAAGTTCATGTGTTCCACGGTAAGTCCTGCGTTCAGCAGAGTTTGACAATTCTCGGGAGTCCGCGGAACTCGCAGACATGGAATGTCATTATAATCTTTCCTTCGAAAGACTTTATTTATTTGACGGAACATATTCGGTCCACTAGCTTTAAGGGCTTGAATTCTCTTGTTCCAGTCTTCATTAATTACTGATCTATAGTTGTCACGGATCAGTTTTTGAAGATTTTTGATTAATGACTTAATTGTTTTTATTTCCTGGCTATTTGAATCGCTGAATTGTCTGTAGAGCAGTTTTAACTTAGAGAGCAGAATACTCTTTTGCCTATACAGCTCGTCGATCGTTGAGTTTCTGTATCGGTTTGTATGGCTCTCGGAGTGAGAAACTTTTGGAATAGAACGATTCATTGTATTAGTAACAATGTTGTTCATCGTCGAAAGATAATGATCAATTTCGTCATTATGAAGATTTCTGTCAGTTGGTGGATCTATGCCATTGGAGCGTAAGTCTTTTTTTATTATCCGATCAAAGCGCGACCAGTGTGTTTTTCTGAAATTGAAAGAATGTATCGATTTCTAGAATTTGGTGTAGAAACAGGTTCCACGCCAGTAAATTTCAAGGTATCGTTTTCGAAGCTTTTTAGTTCTTCGAGCACCTCTTCGGGAGTAAAGCAATGATCAACTCCTTTGAAGAGCATGGAGACAGTTTTCTCCGATTTAGGGGTGTACGAGTAGTACTCGCTTTTCGACTTCCCCAATGCCGTTTTAATTTTGCGATACCCATCTAAATCATCGCATGTGAAACTTATCTTAAAATTATTTATCCGTTTTGTTTTAAAAGTTTTGCATGTCTACTCACCCAATTTTATGAGATCCTTTGTCGCCATGTAACTGATGTAGATAGGAGGTACGTTCTCCTTTTTTCTTTTTTTTGACTGGCACCTGCTGAGATGGTTCCCGCCTCTGATTTGATCCCTGCTGTTGTTGTTGATGTGGTTCCTGCTGTTGGGTTTCCTTATCTTGTCGTGTTTTCTTTGTCTTCGTGGGCTGCTGTTGTCTTTGTTCTTGCTCTTGTTGTTGTGTAGTGCTCCAAAAAGCCCTACCATCTTTTTCTCCCATTCCTAATCCAAAATCCTATCAAAACCTGAAAAAACCCAAACATTATCCAAAATTCGCAATAAACGAATCAAACATTCGTTTATCGCATAACATATGCCCCCACGGCATAATTAAATCCAGAATCAAAATTAAAATTAAAATTCACAATAAACGAATCCAATATTCGTTTATTGTTCTATATTTGCTCCACAGCATCACCCAAATCCAAAATTCAGAGATTGTTATCTCTATCCTAAAAATTCCATTGAGTTAAACAAACAAAAACTCAAAAGCAGATACATTCACACATCTGCGTAATGGTTTCGTAAGAATTCAAGAAATTGATTTCTTATCTTGTGTAAACACAACATCTCGCTCGAAATATCCAAAAGATCGAGATTGTTGCACGAAAATGTGTATCTTTGAGATACAATTTTCGATTCCTTTTCCTTTATAAAGGAATGGTTTCGTGATCTCAGGGGCCGCAGTTTAAATTCGTATCTTGTCCCTGGAGGAGATACCCCAGTGGGAGAAGAAATAAAATCTGAAAACTAAAACAACCCGGTTTTTCATTTCACCTGGCCTGGAAGACCAAAAGAAGAAAAGGACATTCGACCCATATCTAAGGACGTTGCTCTTCCCTTTGGATCAAAGGAAGCACGGCAAACGAACCCTGTTGTGCGACAGGTTTTCGGGAACTTTTATAAGAGATCTCTTAGTCCTTTTAAGGATTAAGACACACGCTCCCCGAAACCAGAAGTACAACAAAAAATTATGGTGGCAGCGGTTTGGGATCCCAACATCCCCTACCAATAAAATACGAACTAGGCAGTGGATTAGACTGGTCCAAACATCCCCTACCAGAGGGAGAATACACGAGTGGGATATCTATAGATCCCGCTACCAACAGGAAAATTAATTCCGATAAAAACAGCGTGCCCGGGGCTAAACACCGGCAATAGTTACAAAATAGTAAATTTTAAATATTCTAAAGTGGTAAAAGCGTTCCTCTGGGGCATACACCGAGGAGAGGTAACAGTGTGAAAAATAACAACGAGCAGCCAAGGATAGACCGGGATTCCTGATGCAGCGGCAACACCAGGACCAAGCAGCTACTGACGACAAACAACAGGACACCCAACAAACCTGCAGCTAGAAATCACAGGTACGAAATTTTATTATAGTAAAGTGAAAAGTGAAAAAAAATTAAATCATACGATTCCGGTGATAGTGATTGGCTCCCCAAAATAAATTCCTTTTAATTTTGAAAATTTGTAAATTGAAAGGGGATGCCAAGAACAAGTTAAATTTTGTTATTTGTCTTTCTTTTTAAATACTTTTCCGTAATTTGAAATAAAAATTTTCTTTTCACATGGGGATCAAGAAAACCCCCTAAATTTTGATTTGTGGATTTAAATGAAATTTGATCTTTTATATTTTTTTTTTTCTCCTTCTCTTCTAATGAGAATATATAAAAATATTAATGAGAATAAATAAAAAATATCCACACAAGTGCCATAATGGGATAAAAGTATAGTAAATACAAAATCAATCAAGTGCTCTATAGACATTTTTTTTTCTAGGCAACATTTCAATATATCTTGTTACAAATAAATTTATTCGATCATTTTATCAAATTTTTACACATAGACAATATGCATATATTTTCCAAAACTATTTCAACTTATAGAAAACATTTTTAATAAACTTATAAAACCATTTTTAATTTTTATAAACATATACATATACACATTTATTTTTCAAAAATATCAACAATTTTATTCTTCAAAAGGGGACAAAATAAAAAACCCCCCACACAAAAATTAACTACAAATTTGGTTTTATTATTTATTTTTGATATATACTTTAATTAATTATACACATAAACATATATACATACATTTTCTTTTGGGAAGATTTTTCTTACGTGACAAGCTAAAACAATAACGAACAAAATTTAAATTCTTGGTCCTTGTCCTTAGCGTCTAGTTTGGAAAATTTTCTTTGGGTTGAATCTTTTCCTTTGACTCATCTGTGGCTCTTCGAAAATCCATTTTAGGTTTAGACACTTTTTCCATAGGGCGAAAGGGTGGATTCTCTCACCTTAAGTAGAACAAAGGCTTTCTAATAGAATCAAAACTAACTGAGTTTGAAGACACTTCTCTTGTCGTTGGTCTTGTCTTTTCTCTTGGCCATCTTACCCAACAATAATGAAGATCTCATCTCTTGGTTCTCTACCCCTTTTCACCATCATTTGGGAAGGTCTGTTTCACAAATATGTCGTGAGCGACAAAAATAAACCGGGTACGCGTTCGCAGAGACCTGAGCCCGAGCTCATACAAAATCGCGAGGACGAAACGTCGGAAACGTTACGTACGGAAATACACGAACAAAGTTCTAGAATGAACTACGGATTCGGATTAAGCGACATACTGGGACTCGTGCCGGTATTTAACGGTCATCTTGACGAATTAGAGGGTTTCGTCTCTTGTGGAGACATTTTGTTCTCACAAGCACAAGATGACAACCAGAAGTCCTTTATTCTAAGGGTGGTCAAAACCAGATTGCAGGGACCGGCGCGTGATTCTATTAGACATAAAATTATTTCTACTTGGGAAGATCTTGTTTCAGAATTAGAGGGAGAATTTAAAGCTCTAATCTCTAGGTCTGCTGCCCAAAATAACTTAGTGGCAACAAAACAGGATAGCAAGGAGGGTGTGAAAGAATTTTCAACTAGGCTCACACACCACCTGCATGAACTGGACAGCGCCACATACGCTAGTTCATCTGATCCTGCAGTCAGAACTTATCTTCTGGCTGAAAATCAAAGACTCGCTTTAAATACGTTTGAGGATGGGATACGAAATTCCAGCCTCAAAATCTTAGTAAAAGCACATAGGGCTTCAAATCTAAAAGCGGCCATTAGCTACGCTTTGGAACAATCTCAAAGATTGAACAGCGATAACTCAATGCTAACTTCTACTAAGAATTTTAGAAATAACCAACAAATTGTTTGCCAAACATGCAACAAGAGGGGACATACTTCTGCGACTTGCTATCGCAACACTAATTTTCCTAATTTCGTCCCCCAACGCATTAAGACAGAGGTTGAACGTCTCCAATGCACATACTGTCGGAAGTATAATCACACTCAGGCAGAGTGCAGAACCAGGTTAGCTCATATGCGAAACCAGGACCAACCTTCAACGAGTAGAAATCCTTTCAGAACTCAGCCAAATCAATCTCAAAATAGGACAATAACAAACTCGCCCCGCATTGAAAATCGAAATACCCGACAAAATCAAAATATTAACAGGGTATCCAATTCACAACAGGGAAACGAACTCACTCGGGCAGCGAGCAACGGCAATCCTTCTCGAGTGCAGACAATCGCCGATATACACCCCATCCCGATGTAAATTTTCAAATGCGCGTATTTTTCTGCCCTGAATTTAAGGAGCCAGTAATACGTGTAAAATTCAATCCATCGGATAAACAATACTCGACTTTCCTTATCGATACAGGCGCCGACATCAGCCTGATCAAATTAGATAATCCTTATATTGAACAATCTGTAGACAATTCAGACCCAGTAACTATATCCACCATTGCTGGGAAAACGGTCAGCACATGCGGAAAGGTATTGGGGGAGTTCGAATTCAGAACTAATAGGCACTCCATACCCTTTAAGCATAATCTATTTGTAGTGGGAAGCAACGTAGACTTCCAACACGATGGCATACTGGGAAGCGATTTCCTTACGAAGCACCAGTGCCACATTAACTTTGAAAAGGGATTCCTTAAATTCGCTGTAAAGAAGAGAACCATGGTAGAACTCGAGCAGCCTTTAGGGAACAAAAATGAGGTCAAGGAAAATATTCAGAATGTCACGCCTTACGAGGTGTCTTCCACGGATAATACAGGCATTCTTGAAAAATTGGATAACACCGTTCGTGAGTCAACATCCGAATCCGTTTGTCTACGGGCCGGATCTGATGCTGTGACAAACACAACGAAACCAACCACCCTTGAATCTTCCTCTCCCCATTTAAATAAAGTTTGTGGTAACAGAAAAGGTAAGGAAACTGCCGAAAAACTGAGTTCAGGAAAACATGAACCTGAAACTCTAATATCCCCAGTAAATTTAAAACGAAATGCCAAAATCGATTTCATAAAGTTGCATCCACGATCACAACAGGTAATGGAAATTCACAAACATATAATATCGGCAAAATGTAAGCCTGAGGAGCAGGAACTCCCAGCTGATTGTAAGCCCGAGAAACAAGAAATTTCAGCAAAGTGTAAGCCTGCGGTACAAAGAGTCCCAGCAAAATGTAAGACTGAAGAACAACTAATTTTCTCGTTAGAAAAGAGTAAGCTTGTGGATAACAGTCACATCCAAATTGCACTCGAACACATTCTCTCTCTCGTTTTTCCCATTATCCAAATTTTAAAATGGATTCTACAAATAAAATCTGACCAAAAAATCGTACCTCCACTTACGAATAAAAGAAAGTTTCAAATCTTAATCTCGAAACTTTATTATTCTTTTAACATATTGTCGCTCGGAAGTTTGAACTATGTTACACAGCCAAACCCGAAGAAAGCTTGGGAAGTCTTCCACAAATTTAAGGAAAAATTTAAAACGAAGCAAATTGACTTCCGATTAGCATTCAAATATATACTTAAACAAGTGAATAAACACATTCTCTTCTGCTCGAAGATTTGACCACATCAATAATAGAAAACCATTTGTGTATTATGCAGTCACGAATAAGAAACTCCAAAGAAAAATAAAAGTTGAAGAAAAAATGTATATATGTTTAGATAACCTTACCGAAAAAAAAAAAAAAAAAAAAAAAAAAGAGAAATAAATAAATGCATACACGTATAGTAAACACAAAAAAAAATTATATAGTAACACTGTACCAAAATACCTCGATAATGTATTTAAAATTTGCGAAAAAAAAATTTTTCTATTCAAATAATTGTATACGAATAAAATAATTTTGTAAATAGTATACAACATTTTTAATACCCAGAAAACAAACAAAACAAAAATTTATATATGAAGACAAATACTAACTCACTTAATAAAATAAGTCAATATGTTGAAATAAGTCATATTAAAATAAGTTAATATGTTAATATGACTTAAATGAAAATTTTTTGTAATAATAATAAATAATCTTAAGTCATAAGAAAAAACACATTATATATATGAAAAAAAAAAAACGAAAATACAAAAACAAAACTTACAAAACAGTGTTAAAATAAGAACTTATAATATTTATATAAATACAAAACAGTTTTCAACTAAGAAATACTAAGAAAGTAAGAAAATTTTTATAGAACAAAAAAAAAGGAAAAGTTATAGAATTAAATTGTACGTTCAAATACATGGAAAAAATTATATAAATAAATAAACGCCCGACTAATAAGGACAATGAAAAAAAAGAACAAAAATAATATATGTAAATAATGAAAATTTATACGAGTATATAAACAATGAAAATTCTATGTAATATACAAATTGTAAGAATAAACCACAAAAACCTTACTTATCTATGTATCTTTTTACAAATAGTACTTTATAAAAATATAAAACAAAAAAAAAAACCCAAAGTTAAATTTAATATAATGAATTCAAATACTTATGTAATTATAAAGCATTCTACAATTAACCTTACACGCAGAAAATAAGAAAATATTTACTTTAAATCAAAACGAAAATTTTTAGAATCGAATGTTTCCTTCTAATACAATGTTTAATCAACATGAAAAAAAAACAAATTATATGAAATTTTAAAACCAAATGTCTATTGTACATATAACCAAAACCAAACTAAATGAATATACCCTTAACTCAAAATAAAATACTTTATATAAGAAAACTTTATTTTGGATAACCAACAATTACTGTTAAACACACCTATACTAAGAAAATTCAAACCTTAAACACGAAATTGTATTTGTACAAAATTTCAAAAGAAAATATTTTTATTATATAAATAACCATTGTGGAAACTTGGATACACGACCATAAATACGAATACATTAATATTAAGAAAAAAAAACAAAGAACAAAAATTACACACTTATAATAAATATTGTATACATAAAGCTACTATGTTAGAAAATATCAGGCATATGTAACGGAATCACGATACCATCATCCTTATTCCCAATCACACCATTTTCCAGAAAATTAATCTCATAAAGATCAATTTTCTTTTTTTTCAAGGAGGGGAGGATGTAGTGCTCCAAAAAGCCCTACCATCTTTTTCTCCCATTCCTAATCCAAAATCCTATCAAAACCTGAAAAAACCCAAACATTATCCAAAATTCGCAATAAACGAATCAAACATTCGTTTATCGCATAACATATGCCCCCACGGCATAATTAAATCCAGAATCAAAATTAAAATTAAAATTCACAATAAACGAATCCAATATTCGTTTATTGTTCTATATTTGCTCCACAGCATCACCCAAATCCAAAATTCAGAGATTGTTATCTCTATCCTAAAAATTCCATTGAGTTAAACAAACAAAAACTCAAAAGCAGATACATTCACACATCTGCGTAATGGTTTCGTAAGAATTCAAGAAATTGATTTCTTATCTTGTGTAAACACAACATCTCGCTCGAAATATCCAAAAGATCGAGATTGTTGCACGAAAATGTGTATCTTTGAGATACAATTTTCGATTCCTTTTCCTTTATAAAGGAATGGTTTCGTGATCTCAGGGGCCGCAGTTTAAATTCGTATCTTGTCCCTGGAGGAGATACCCCAGTGGGAGAAGAAATAAAATCTGAAAACTAAAACAACCCGGTTTTTCATTTCACCTGGCCTGGAAGACCAAAAGAAGAAAAGGACATTCGACCCATATCTAAGGACGTTGCTCTTCCCTTTGGATCAAAGGAAGCACGGCAAACGAACCCTGTTGTGCGACAGGTTTTCGGGAACTTTTATAAGAGATCTCTTAGTCCTTTTAAGGATTAAGACACACGCTCCCCGAAACCAGAAGTACAACAGTTGTACCATTTTCGTTTTCCGCTCAAATTGTTTTTTAGTTTAAGAACTTCCTCCATTTTTTTATCCAGTTGTTGTTTTTTAAGGCTAATCTCATAGATGAGTCTGTTGGGGACCTCGACCTGATTGCCGGCGGCTGCATTTATTTCGCTGACAGCTAGTTCTTGGAATTGGTTTCCAGCCCCTGAGTACTGGGCACCATGGGTGTTGTCTTCGTCGTCGCTGTTGTCAATCAACGTGCCTGTGTCCTTGTTTTTATTGGTTTTACGGCCTTTAGCCTTTAGATTTAGGTCTGTATTATGCCTTCTCCGAAGCACCATTTTGGCATCCATTTGATTTACGTCCAATTTATGGACCACGTGTTCTCACTTTTTTTTATTGTTATTTTTTATTGTGCGAGTAACAGATAGAAAATCAGGTTCAAGAGTTTATTTATTATACTGTGCACATACACAAACATGAACACTTCGTATTCCCGTATCGCCACTAATTGTTTTTTAATTATTTTGGGTGCAGAGATGTCCCAAACGCGTCCGTACTTATTTATGGTGTGCAACGCGGTTTAATTTAAAAATAATTTAATAATAGTTTTACAAACACTTCACGTTTTAGGTCGTTCCGTGGAATGGTTCATCAACTGTCGTTTGTCGATACGTCTACACCGGATGGTGGTCACTGGTACTGATCGATCGGCGGTTTCCGCACATTGAGAATCGTCGCGGCGTCTTCTCGAGTGCATTGGTTGTGGGCTCGCTGACGCTTCAGGGGTCCGTGGAGGATTTTTGTGGCCTCCGATGAAACCGTTATGCGGTGGTTAAGTTCTTGCTCGGTGCTTGTCGTTACTGACATCGAAGTGGGAGGTGACCATTGACACACCGGGCAGTTTTCGACTGTTGTACTTGGTTGTTCGTGGGTGTCTCTCCGCACTATATCGGATATTGATTCGAGGTAGCACGGTATTCCGTCGACGTCAACGGAGAATGCCCGGTGATTTATTCGTTCCAGCACCTTATTCAGTCCTTCGTATGGGGGCTCTAAAGATTTCCTTACTTTGTCTATCCTGATGAAGATATGCGAGCAGCTTTCCATTCCTGGACGAACGAATTTCCTTTTGGAGCCGTGTCTGGTGATAGGCGTTGCCCTGGCCCTGCGCATGAGGTCACGCATGTTCTCCACACTTGGTAACTGCTCGTGGGAGGCGCAGATTCCGTAAGTTAAATGTACTGCGGATGCTCCCAGGTCCTAATTAACACTCGTTCGTAGACCTAAGCGGACGGTGGGTAGGACGTTGAGCCATTGACTGTCATTGTGACACATCAACGAGGCTTTGAGGTACCACTGCCATCGCCCTATCATCCCATTAGATTGAAGGTGATAAGCGGTTGTGTGACTTTTGTGGCAGCCGAATAGTTCGGTCAGCTGTTGAAAGGTTGCTAGTTCGGACTGTGGTCCTCGGTCTCCTGTGAGGGTAGTTGGGACACCGAAATGTGGGACCCAAGTCGTGTAGAATGCTTTTGCTACACTCTCTGTGGTGGCGCTGCTTCTGGCCATCCTGTACAATGGTTGATCATCGTGAGGAGATACATATATCCTCTCGACGGTGTTAGCGGTCGCACTATGTCAATGTGAACATGCGAAAAATGTGGATCGGGAAGTTTAGACTGTGCTGGCTGCAGTACATTGGTCCTTTGATCTTGCAGCATTGACATTGCAGGTAATTGCGTGCCCATTTGGTTACATCTTTGGCCATGTGTGGCCAGACGAATTTACGGGTTATGTTCCATCTCGTAAATACTCCTTCCAAGTTTCTCTGGAATATAAGAGCGAGCTACCCCTGTCGAAACATCGCAACGAATTTCATCTTGGAAGTCGTAGAAAGGGAGTACACCCAAATTTAGTGCTGTCTCCACTTTTAGTAGGGGACTCAGTATTGTTGATAGCAGCACGAAGTTGGATTGGAAATTAGATTCGTTCTTAATGGAAATGACGAGAGTCAAAGACGGGAAAAGAAATAGACACGCATACACTATCTCTCGCTCGAAAACCCGAATAATTTCTATAAAATTAGGACCTATATTGGACCAGATGGGATACCCATAACCTATTGTCGGGTTAAAGAGTTCCACGATGTGACCCCATTTAAACAAGTGCCTGTAAAATGTTCAATAGGCCTTCACCCCGCGGTTATCCCTTCATACGGCTGCAAATATATTTAACGCTTCCCCTCTTGGAATGAATTAACACTGGGGATAAATAAAATGAATACTTTTATTATGTAATTGCGTGTTTCTTTTTTATTTTGCTCATTTGCCTTCTTACTTAGTTTTCTAAATAAATTTCTCCAGAGGGTAACAGGCAATCACAATTCGTCATAACGTTCACTAAACTCCCAAACCCGTACGTGTTACAAACGGCTTGAATACCCTTTACGTCAATGGTATCAAATGATATTTAAAGGCACAGCAATAATTTTTATTAAACAGTGCCCGTTTGGGAGCAAATTTAAGAGAATCTGTGAAGTTCAGCCAGTGATTTCAGTCCTAAAGCAAGATACTCTAGGTATGTCACAAACGAAAAAACAAATCCCTATACGAAAGCTACATTCGGTTTTCTTCAATTATGCACCCGGAATACACTTATCATTTAAAAAGAATGCCAAACAAAATAAAATCGGTTCCTACCTTGCTCTCAAAGGATATAAGTCCCCCGACCGATATAAGAATTAAAATAACAATACTCTCAGGGACCCATGTCTGATATGCACCCACTGGCTGATGTTGAAATTTCACCTTTGCCGCCAAAAGCAAAACATTTTATATTAACAAATAATTTTAAAAAATGCCATTTGCATGCGAGCAACGGAAACGGAATCAACAAGACGAAAAGAAGAAAACACTGAAAGTATTCTCAACATGGACAATGCATATGAAATGCCGAATTGTAAGGATAATTCTGAAATAATAATTTGACTTAACGTAGAGGTTACGCGCTCAACAAAAGGAATGAATAAAAACACGACTGCAGGATTAAAAGATATAAGTAATACGTATAGAAAGAGTATGCAGGAGAATGGTATAATTCGGAAAAATAACTTCCTTTGGAAGGAAGTTCCGTTTGTAGCTCAAAGCATCCTCTTTGATTATTCTTGCACAAACATCGTCGAGGATAATGTAAGAAAGAGAATAACCTGTCCTGTCCGCGGGCCTTGAATTTCAAATACCTGAAAAAAAGTGAATATTGGGGAGAACATTTGTAGTAGCACGCGGAGGTCAATAGGTTTTTCTTCAATTTAGTAATAAAGAAATAGAAATTGAATTGGAAGTTTATAATTAATACAATAATCAATGTAATGCTTTAGAGAATTTATTGTGTCAGAAATGCCATATTAATCCTTGTCGAGTATACATCTGTTATATTGAAAATCTGCCAAAGGGTTTATTATTTATTATTACATATGGTCATGGATTTCATAAAAAAATATTTGTAATCATTGAATAAATTCACCGTGTTGCATAAATTTAACATTTGAAGATGCTGGTTTTTATAGCAAGTACACACAACGATCTTGAACTTGAATAATGTGTAATTATGATTTATTGATCGCGGTATTCCACTGCAAAATCAAAACTACCCTAATCGATGTCGGAAAACCAAATATACATACAATTACTCTTGGAAGCTTCGTTGGCGCCATCCAATCTTATTTACGAAATGTAGTTACCCTTTTCCGCAACTATGGTTACTTACACAACTACAACTGAACTTCTAGTTACGAGTGACAAATGTGCCGTACAGTAAATAACACATAATTAATTTCACTTTCTTTTATTTTTGGATTGAATTTTGAGCAGAACATCATTCAATTTACAAGCTACATTGTGAGTGCGATATAGTACATAAAAACTTATTTATATTTATTAATTGTATTGAAACAATGAATAAGTTCTTCCTAGCTTCATCTTGTATGGCAGACAATGCGTTTGTTTTCGAATCATTTCTAATACTTTTATGGATTCTGCAAGTTCAGCTAGTGTCTGACATGAGTTCTTATAACACCGCCTCCAATTCGTTATCTTCAAATTTGTTTCGATGAGCTAGAGTATTCTTTACCTTCCTAATTAAAATCATAATTTTTTATATGCCGAACTGGTCTGCAAACTATATCCAACAGAGCATAGTCACCGTCTCAACGTAAGTTTCTTCTTTAACTAAAAAGCCTTCTGTGACGGAAAACACGTCAAGTTTAACTCTGTGAACAAAAAGGATGTTCACGATGGAAGACCCCAAAATTTATTGTGAAAAATTACACACCGATGTTTACTCCGTAATTTTATTGTAACAACTGAACCGAGGAGGTTCACACAATTTTACTTAAATAGTGTTACTTTTTTTATTACACCTCTCTCGGGAGAGGCGAACCTATAGCACCGAGTCGGTGCCCCGAGATTCCACCAGATAACTGTTGTAGTTCTTTTTTAACAGTTGTAGGTTGGAACACTCTGGAAACACTCGCGCGGGGAAGGAATTCCCCAAATTGGTAGATTGGTATGAAATTGGAGTCTGGTGGAGCGCATATAAATATATGAATTGCGCGGAACAATACCACGAATACTCATAGAACAGTACCCGTAATAATATCTGTAAAACAGACAGAGGCGTTCTATGTGACAGAGACCGTAGTCCTGACGTCAGCGCCGTGTCCCCGATCAGGTGGATCGCTCGTGTCTGTATACTCTCAAGTAGGTCGAGAGTGTGCTTAGGATCGGAGCTCCAAACATGAGAGCAATATTCGAACGCCGGTCTAATTTGGATTTATACAGAAGAAAAAGTTAGTCCGAAGTAATAAAATATTTCTTGGCTCTAAAAAGATAACTCAGTTTTCCAGAGGCGGGTCTGGCGATGTTTGACACGTGTTTATGCCACGGTACATTCACACAGACCGTGACGCCGAGCAATTTCAAGCTTTCCCCAGATTCGAGGGCCCGGCCATTCATCATCAGCCGTGGAACCAATGATCCACTTTTGTTTGTGAATGCTGTATATTGTGTCTTCATTGCACAGAAGTCGACAAGACTGGCTTCTCCCCACTGCAGGACCATATCCAGATCCCGATTTAGAGAATCGATCTGAGGGGAGGAAGTATTGTGCCAAACACGGACACTCCGTTCATCTTCCTCCTCCATCATAATCTTTCACCAAGAAATTGTTCGCCGAGTAAAAGAACGGAACGCCGCCACGTTTGTCCACAACCGGGAGTAAAGGAAAACACTGTCCACCACCTCGTGCAAAACTGCACGACAAACCGTCCACCAGGTAGAAATTAAAACTCAAGTTATTATGTTGTTCGTAACTAATTTTTGTTTTATTTCACTTTCGTTATTATCTTTAAAATTGTGAAGGATAATTCGTAATTTTACAGATTGAAGTCGTAAATCAATCTATTTAAGCAATGAAATCACGCATACACGTCCGCTGTAATGAACCGACGACTTGTATATCAAAACTTTACTCACGCGACTCGCGGTTGACATTCGCGTCCACGTGTGCACTGGGAAGCGGGAGCGGCACTACCGTGGTGGTCGGCGGATGTAATAAGACTCAGCGATAAACGCCTCGTGCAGAGCCGACTCTCTAATGGTGATGTGGCGGTTCCGCCAAACCCCACGGCCCACTTACCTGAAAAACCCCCATATCTTCCATCCAATCATATAATTTCGCTAATGCAATCGCATTAGCACCTTAAATGCTTTACGCATCTAGGATTATCTAAGGTATAATCTAAAAAGTCCCTGGAAAAGAAAACTTACCTTTCATGCATATCTTCGCATACAATTCCTGTAAGATTTCTTTCTTACCTTATCAGGAATCTCAAACCAATTTAGCACCTTCAGTGTCAAACAAATACCCCTAGACGAATTCCTGAAAACAAGATGATTTGAATTACATACAATGTAACCTTCACCGAGGGCCATAAACATTGCGCTGTCTATTTTTCAGCATCGCCATGTGTATGATATAGCAATAATATACCAGCAGCTGCATTCAATTAGCGCAATCGACACTGAAGCCAATTTACCTAACTCGCACCAAGTGCAAACAAAGAACGCTGTTCCTCCATAGGCTTCCTGGCGATACCATAAACAATCCATATCGTTTGTGGTATGCTAAACGCAGTTTTCATTTAATGAGTGGCTGCTATTTATCCAGCTGAAACTCATTATCGAACGATGCATAGGTCGCTTTTCCCCTTGTATGGTAATTGCCCTGAATCCATCCCCCATGACCTCGATGTATAATCAAACACAAACCCATTAGCATTCCACGAAATTCGATTTGTTTGTTTCAACGAACACACATCTCCTGGGTGCACATTATGCCCCTTCTTAGTCTTTTAGATTCGTTATCATGGCTTCGACCCACGAAGAGAACCGACGTACACATATACATGTGTACCATGACGAGCTCCTCTACGGGATCCGGTTATCACCACATTGAAAGCGAATGCACCCGAATTTCCCTTACTAAGTGAATCATCTCTGCACGAGATGATTATCGCTGAGTCTCATCACAACCTTCCGAGCACATCGGAAGTCGCCTGGTAACCGCCGCGATCACATGGGGGTGTGCACGCCCCGGGTGTAAAGTTTAATCGAGTGTAATGCCTTTTAGAGCCACTAATAACAAGCACGAATTAAGTGATTAATTACAAGTACACAAGTGTAGACAATATCGTTATCTGGTCAGTGAAGAGTAATACGTCAACCAACTCGAAGTTATGTAAAACACAAATTTAAGATTTGGTTAACAGTTTAATAATTTTTGTTACGGATGGGTGGGTAGTAGAACTCGCGTCCATGCCGGAGCCACGACTATCCTCCCTACAGGGTGAGTTTCCCCGAGAGAGAAAGTGTTTCTCTCCAGTAAGGATACGTTTTACCTACCACAAGAGAGACGTAAAGTCTCTCTCTGTGGAACAGAAAACCAGATCTCATAATAAAGATCATGGTGGTACACGTGTATGTGTGTACATTTGTTCATTCGTGGGACGAAACCAGGAGAACGAATCTAAAACAAAGAAAGGGCATAATGTACATCCATGAGATGTGAGTTGGGCTAAGCAAACAAGCCGAATCTCATTGGATGCCAATTGGGTTTGTGGTTGCTTATGTGAGAAGGTCAATGGTACACGGATCCCGGAATATGTAGGACAAAGGGAATTTATGATCTGAGAGTTCAACTGAGTAAACAAGTTGTAACTCATTAGATGGGAGATGCATTTGGGATACTTTAAACGATATGGATTGTTTATCGTATCGCCAGAATGCCTGCAGAAGAACAGCGTTCTTTTGTTTGCACATGGTGCAAGTTAGGGAAATTGGCTTCAGCGTCGATTGCGCTAATTGAATACAGCTGCTTGGGTTGTTTTTTGTGGGGAGAAAAGGTCGCCAGCCAATGTGTATGAAAAAGTATTTGTTGTACACATGATGAAGTTGGGAATAGGCGACGCAATGATCATTATCCCTGGTTGGGATGGTTACATGATATGTGAGCCGAATTGTTTTCTTTCTGGGATATGCTGTTCATTCCATAAAGAATTCTTTGTTGGGAAAATTTTGCCGATGCGTTAATGCATGGGAAAATACTCCTGTAAATGCAATTCTTTTTACGAATTTTAGGTAATGCTTGTATGCATTATTGTCCTTGGAAAAGGAAATGTTTTCAGGTACTGGTGATTGGGATGTAAATATGGGTTGCGGATATGGGGGGGTTCTTCAGGCGAGCTTCAAGAACCCGCACAGATCTGGCCACATCTCAGCTGGTGCGACGTTGATGCACCAATCGGCCGACCACTCGGAAAAGAGGTAACAAGCGTACTACCATCCGTAAAACAGTCTGTTATTTGTTGCTCTAACAAATCATTTATGTGAAGCAAACAGAAACTTAACAGAATTCCTCAGCACGACCCGCAACCGCATGATGCCCATGTTATTGGGTTCTAACGCCTCGACCCTTTAGCAAGCCAGATTGGAGCGCATGAAGACGCAGACTCCAGCCTTAAAACGGAATCTCGAATGCAAGTCGTATCCTGAGCAATGAAGATATGTCGAATCAGTTGACGAATTTACCTGGATCTCAGTTAGCGCAAGGATATCACGTTTCGCTGTTTGAAAATATTGGTGGACGGCATTTACATTCGTATTGGTGAAACTAACTTAACTTAACTGTTTCGATTTTGTTGGAAAGTTTTTATTAGTTTTTTTTATTTTGACATGACCTAAAAATATTCCAGTTTAAACTAAAATTGCTGAATTAACACTACTGAAGACGCATGATGAATATATTCGTCATAACACAAATTTTTAAAATTTTTTTATTAAAAAGTTAAGCTCTATTTTTTCCCGCTATAATCTACTCGCGTCTTTTTATCAAAACAAGGTTTATCAGATGAATTTCGTTTGATAATATTGTGACGCATATGACAATCAGTACTGGAATCTTCGAGATAGTCCCAAACAAGTACTAGATTATTTTAGGAAGTACTGGAACACTGGAATAGAAAAGTCGAGATTATGGAACGGGCGGAAAACGCCGAATCAGAATGAGGGAACGGTATAAATACGTCGCACACAGATCATGGAGATGAGTAATAAGTAGAAAGTGAAGCAAGCGATAAGTAGAACGTAATAAGTAAGAAGTAAGCAGTGAAATACGCGATAAGTACGGAAGCGATAAGTCAAGAAATCGTTAAGTGTACGGTAAAAAGTAACGGTTATTATTAACGGACTAATAAAGTGTTACATTAATTCAAAATCGATTTAACGGCTCTTATTTATTAAAAATAATTAATCCAGCGAACCGTAAGCTCGCTACAATATATAATACAATATATAGAGATAAATACTAACGTTTTACACTTCGGTTAAGTGGCATACATTGAATTTCATGTCTGGTTATAGTACTGTGGGATTCGTTGCTAATACGGCTTCACGGGCGTGGGTCCAGTAACACACCCACTAAACGTCGTGAGAGAAATTGTTCACCAAGAAAGCAGAAAAGAAATAAAACGCACCGATCCGTTCGAAATGATTCTTCTTTATTTTTAAATTAATATCAGGCGTCACAAACACGCTCCTTGATTTAGAGATGACAAACAAAACTTAAACTGATTGAATTTATTGTTCACAATTTCCTTGATTTGAACTGGCACAAGTTGTTACGAAATTGTTCGTTGATTTAAAGGTGTTAAATTAAGTTTATCTATTGTTCACAATGCTCTTAATTTGAAATGGCACAAGTTGTTACGCAATTGTTCATTGATTTAAAGATGTTAAACTAAGTTTATCTATTGTTCACAATGTTCTTAAATTGAATTGGTACAATTTGCTACGAAATTGTTCGTTGTACATTAACTCTGAAGGATCTATCGCCACTTATCACTCAGCGCACAAAATATTTACGCCGGACTTGCACACAGTGCACAACTATGATAATCAAAATGACGCGACTATGACTCCTCTCCTTGGCCGGTGAAATCTGACTCTTCTACTGTTTATTGGCCTCAACATCCACTAGCCGCGATGACGATGAATTTCCATCGATCTGATAGCGGCCAATCCGATCTTTTCCTTGGTGATAACCAATGAGCGAGGGAATTGGAGTTTCCAATCGAAGCATTTCCCCTGTGGCCGTACAGGCCTGGATGAAAATCCATCCGCTGGAAGCCACGACAAGGTGCGCAAAAGAAAATCCGAATATCCGGCTGATCAAATAGATGATCGAATACCGAGGCTGGCTGCCCTGGCATCATAAGCGATAGGGAATACGTGTTTCTGTTGATGTTATGTCAAGAGAACTTCGCCTACGATGGCAAGTCTAGGATACATGGGGTGCATATTTGTTTAAGGGTAAACGTATAGTGGGACACGATCATTGGTATGATTGTTCAAATAACAATCATGATCGTGTTTAGTTTTATGATCGGTTGGTGGGCGATAATGGGAAATTGGTTGCAGCTGTTGAAACCTAATGAGTATGGGGGCAATGTTTGTTTACTACTTTGCCACTGCATGTAGCATCACTTTGATTATGCTCAAAATGATAACGTCTCATCGGTCGATGGGTCGAGTGTGTGTTTACATTAAACAACACTTGAATTCTGTTGTAGATAGCCCGCGATGGGCTGTGCTGTATGTTGTCGGTCGAACGATCGACCGATGGATCTGCCGATAAGGCAAGGGTGAACACGTCCTGCACGTATATGGAAAAATGCTTCTCAGCTATGCGTATTGACATGTTCGGGTGTTAATGTCGGTTACATGGTAAGAAAACCGAATTCGATTTCAGGACATGGTGGTTAAATGCAAGCATGCTCCTGGGTGAAAGTCTGTAGATGCCAATGCGATTGCAAAATAGCAAACGGCAATCATTCTAGGTGATTTTGCCGCGGGCTTATGTTTTCAGGTAAGTATTGTTGCAGGGGAGCTTGACTGCTCATCTGAAGGTAAGGTGCTTATGGAATGTAATAGGATTGCAGGTAGGAAAAGGGGAGTTGGGGTAGGCCAATGGGTGGTTCTTCAGGCGCCTTAAAGAACCCCCACAGTACTTCTTGAGCATCTTAAACTACACGGTTAGCCGAAAGCCTTAGTAACTAGTGCTATTAGATTCAGGTTACCATGTAATTTACTTACATTGTAACAAATAGTAAACAACTTAATAACTACATGTTCGCAGTTTTGATAGTGTCATCTGCGAAAAGGAACATAAACTTTTCAACGCCATAATACGATAATTTCAAGGCGAAAATCTTTTGTAATATAATATATTGAGAGTGCACTAACAACTAACTGCATTCCCTATGTACAATATTTAGTTGTTCTACTCTTCCTGACAATGTGTCACCCGAAAGTGCCACTGAACACCAATTATAGCCACATTTAACGTAATAAAAATACCAGTGGACGAAAACATTAATCAATAAGTAATGCTATCTAAGATTAACACCAGTGAAGGAAAATATTATTCATGTGCTCGGTAGTCAGCAGTCAGCTGCGTGAGTATATATTTACTTGTTTTATAATTCACAGTTAGGTGATACAATATTTTATATACTGGTAGGAATTATTTATCTTCTTCACCTTTATGAAATCTTACCAAGGATTTTAAAAGTTTTTCGATGATGGGCTTGCTCCAACTCTCTGTTGGATATATAGATTTTTTTATCACCCGGAAGATATCTGTGGGGGTAGAAGTTCGGATGCCAACGTATGGCAAGTATTCACTTTACCCGCCAACACTGTTGTTCCAAGTAAATAGATCACCAAATCTCCACAAGTTGAGAGGAGAAGAAAATAAAAATCAAACAATATGTAGTTTCGCTATCTGTCTTTAAATTCCGTTTTATTTAATTTATTACTGGTGATTGATATATCAGTTCTTAACACAATTATAAACAGTTTGATTTTGCTTCTTTCATTGTCACAATTGATCTTTAAAGATTATACATTATTAACAGCACAACGAATAAACACGACTCTATAATAGTTGGGCAGAGACTTTTTACTGGCGCGACCTGACGTTATGACGATTGAGTAAGTACTTTATGAGCAGCGGCGTGACTGCTCGCAATGATAGTTGAGATGTGACTGGCTTTAAAGATCGCGAAATTAAATTTTCCTCCGAGCGGCGTGACCTGCCGCGGTTGTGGTTGAGTAATGACTAATTGAATTAGGGTAGAAATTGTTATTTCTGCTTTAACACATCGATCCGCCAATGGTAATCATGCTCTTTTGTGCATTCCTCAACTCACCACACTCATCGAGGTAGAAATGTACTTGTGTATTCGTTCGACGTCGATGCGCGTAGCAAGGATGGAGAAATCAAAATGAAAGCACAATAACCCAGGGTTGATCTGGCTTAGTGTGTGTGTATCAGTGCCGCGTATGCGACTGGTCTACTGACCTAGTGATGATCTCATAGGTCATCGTACTATAGAAAGACAGAATTTCGAAGGAGAGGAAAATTTAGCTGGTAGAATTCACCTGCAAAAAGAGATCATTGATCCCAAGCGAATGGATGATCTGATGAAAAGCCGAAGTGATGCCAAATTGGCTAGGGTAATTTATCATGACAACTAATTAGATATTTTGATAAATTCCCCAGCGGTTTCGCTATGATGCGATGGCGTCGTTTGCTTCGACTTGTTGTTGCTACCCGATATGACTTTGAAATTTCCGGTGGAAATCTCATAGTTAGAGCAATAGTGTTGCCGTATGGCGAAGATAGTAGCTAAACTCAATTATGTATTATCTGCATAGGTTAATGAGTTTAGCTATGCGTCCTTGGGGAATCATGTATTTCAGGTAAATAGCACATAAAGGAAATGAGTATGTATGACGCGCTGAAAGCGGTCGAAATAAGGTGGAAATTGTGGTTGGAATTGTGGGTTGATTCTCATGTGGAATAGAGAAACCCCACATATCCTTTTGCTAAATAGGTAGATACATACAGCGCAAAACGAACGTTGCCCGAGTAAAGGAGTCCGTTTCGGTCGGAAGTTTCCTTAAAAACCGAAAAGTATTATAGCACAAAAATATTCTTAAAAAAAACTTGATTTTGAGAGAAGTAATTCAAAGAAAATGTGGGTCGGGTTTCGCACCCAAACTTCGAGAAGAAGCAAGTTAAAGGATATAATTGTATTAAAAACTTAAAAAATGTTATTATTTGGGTGTTCAAAGTTTTGACGCTACAGTTTAATGATTATCTCCAAAGCCCTTGCATTCCTTATTAATATTATTGAAGTCTCATCCTGCATTGTTGCTGAGTTGTAATGTTTTTTTTTTTCAATAGGGACGAACCTAACATTTTTCAGAATTCCGTTCTGAACATGCGTTTAAATTTAAATCTCAAATGTCATGACAGCTAGAGCCAACAAACTGCCCCGCTTGGCGCATCTTGAAACCAGCACAGTGAAGTGTAGACTTCACTTCATTCTGAGAAAGATGAGACGCGTTAAGCCAGATAAGTCCCTCTGACTCAAAAGCAGCTCGTACAGCCCGGGAAAAGCACCCGCTGCAATATCTCCAGATTTTCGGGGAAGCTGATGATTTATTACATGCGTCTGGAATCACTAATTCGTTAGTAAATCACTAAACCCAGTTTTATCGTATTGTAAATTTAAACGCAATTATCTTGAATCTGCTCGTGCTGTACTTCAAAAAAATATTTATTCCTCCGGCTGAAATTTTCGAAGCGCTCCTTATCGGAAGGACAAAGCTTTGAGGATATCGCGTTAGTAAGTAACTTTTCGTAATAAATTAGTCGAAAACTGGAATATTTGAACACAACATTTATTTGGTTTTCAATATTTCCCTTTTGTCAGTAACAAAAAAAAATATTTTGCCATAACCCATAAGAGGTGTATATAGCCTATTAAGGCACCTAACCTTGAAGGCCCTACTGTACACTAGGGTGCAACACCCTTAGTGTGATAAGTTTTGGTCGATGTTCGGGCGCAACGCCACTAAACATCTAAAAAAGTGTGTTTTGAAAATTCAGGCGCAACGCCACTGAATATTTCAAAGTAGAAACCTGAAAGGTAGAGAGAAATGAGAACACGCCGGGGTTACTGTCGGATGTATTCTGATTTTATTTTTCAATTCTCAAGCTATATATACAAATTATTTACACTAATTTTCTTACATCTACAATGTTGAGTACAGGATGACAGGATTCCTGTTTACATACATACATAAACTTGAGTCGAAGGACAATCGGCATTTTTAAGACACACACCAATTACTGGTGTGCACAGAAAACAAAAGATAAAAGGGACGCACATTCTTGCACAAAAAAATAGAACTATTAATTGATGGTGGTCCCTTTTTGAGTTGGCGGCAATTCAATTCGCACCTTCTGTTGTTGAAGATGTTTGTTGATGGCAAATTGGAATTGTCCGGTTGCGGGAAAATTCCGATATTGTTGGTGGTGATGGCGGCATGATGCTGAAATTTGCTTTTATTGCCCAGTCATAAATTGTAGTTGGGATGCGGTATTCAAATGCATGGAATGCAAATACGGCGGCAATTGGGCAAATGGTTCTCACACACATAACAATGGCTGAGATGTGGCATTAGAATGTGATGAATGAGACGAACGACGGCACCGCACAAATGGCGCCGCATGATCTCATAAACAGGCTGGAAACTCCATAATCACGAATTGGAAGAGCTGTACCGCAAACCTACAATAGTGAGAGTAATCAAGTCGCGAGCATTAAGATGGGCCGGACATGTGGCGCGAATGGGCAACGATAGGACTGTGCATAGAATTCTTGACGGTAAACCAACGGGAAAATGTTAGGTTTGACCTCGAGGAGATCGAATCGACACGCAAATGTGAACCCACTAATTTCTATTATTTGGTTTGGTAGTCATACCTTCTGAAGCAGGGCGTTGTCCATTTTATATTGATTCGTGCTATCTATGACTGACGCGCTATGGGCCTAGTTTATATCGGTTCGGCCATACATTTTTGCAAATGGCAACACTTGATTTCTTAAAAACCGTTAGAGGGAGGGGCGCGCCAGTACTGGGGAATTGTGCGTCGCTTCATGCAATTTTAGTCACAATGGAGCGCTTCACGGGACAACAGTGTGCTTTTTGTGTAAAACAATTTTATTTAAAAAGACGATTCCTACGATACTGTACGGCGCCTATTTAAAATTGAATATGGATTACCCCATGTAAGTGAGTGTCCAAGTGTTAATTTAATCAAAGCTTCGGTCAAGAAATTCGAGCAAACGGGATCGACAAGGAATATTAAACAAACGGGGCGACCACGTGCAAGAAGAAACGATGAGAACATTAATAATAATAATAATAATAATAATAATAATAATATTAATACTAATAATAATAATAATAATAATAATAATAATAATAATAATAATAATAACAATAATAATAATAATAATAATAATAATAATAATAATAATAATAATAATAATAATAATAATAATAATAATAATAATAATAATAATAATAATAATAATAATAATAACAATAATAATAATAATAGTAATTTTCTTAGGCACTTTGAAGGACGCAATATCCACAGCAATGGTAGAAATGTTTTTCAGAAACTCGGGAAATGGCCCATAAGTCATTCCAAATTGTTTATTGTTGTATTTCACACGGATTATTTATACACAAATATAAACTCAAAATTTCAAAACATCCAATGCAATACTTTTCTTATAATACTGCTTTTTGCAGTTTTCTTGGGAATCACATTAGTTGGGCCCTTTAATTCCAAATTACTGTTGTTTGAATGTTAAGTGTACCTTTGTGTGAGTCATCCCCCTACCGACGGACCTCGCGTTGACAGAAGAAATCAGATATCAGTCCAACTTTGGCACTTTCAACTGAAATTAATATCTCAGAAAGACCTTTCTGATCACATTGTAAACTTTGCATGCGACCTGCATACTAGCTCCGTGTAATTAGAGTCCAGATTAAATCTCAAATAAGTGTAAAACACCGACAGAAAATCCGACTGTTTCCCACGGCGCCCCGCCGCGATTGAATGTAATAATTTTCACGACAATGGCTTTCCAATGCGATTACAAATTAATACGTTCAAAACAAATTTATTACGGTATGGTCACCGCACGCCCCCAACAACGGTCAGCATTGCTATCCCGAGGCCGCCATTGCCACGTACTCACCACACAATGGCTGCCACAACAATATGGAGTTGTATTCCAACGTATCGGTGGACAAAGAGGAAATTATGATTAATTCCTGTAGTGGATGGCCAGTGGAAGGTAAGGATGATGGCACGATCAATGGTTGCCGTCAGACTCGATCACTAAGGCAGCAGTTGGTTTGCAATTTTACACTTTTAGCCCCAATAGCCACCGGTGCTCCGATAAGTTTCTGATTGTGGTCGTTGCCTTATTTCATTCAGCCTATGCAGCTTATATCCCGGAGAGCAGGACACAATTGTTCTCCTATTCACAGTTGGTGGCTATAGATCAGAAAGATCGCAATCCAACCGCGCCCAACAATTGTGGGGAGTCAGTAAGTCGACAAGCGTAGAATACAAAACTCTTATAAAATTAGCTTCCGGCTGAGAGTACATGAGTTTATTTGTGTTGTTGAGACTAGACAGAGTCTTAAATAAACATCTGGAAGTCAAACGGGCTTACGTTGTGCATTCTGTGGTTACTAACAAAAGTAGCTGGCGCTAACATTTTGCTCATGGCAAAACAGTTTTGGAGTTTGCGAAAATAATCAAGACATATTCAGAAATGGTTATTTGATCTTTAAAATTGCTGTTGTATACTATAATAAAAAAATATACTATAATAAATAATCAAGACATTCAGAAATGGTTATTTGATCCTTAAAAATTGCTGTTGTAAACTATAATAAAAAAATATACTATAATAAATAATCAAGACATTCAGAAATGGTTATTTGATCCTTAAAAATTGCTGTGGTATACTGTAATAAAAAAACCATAGTAGGTGAGAATCCTGTCATATTTATGAGTTTCCTGTATTTATTTTTCTTCTGTCACAAAAGTTATACCGTCTTTTGTTAAGATTGGTTTCACTTTGAAAAGTGATTATATTAAAAACCTACTTGAAATCTATTAAAAGTGATATATAATGCAATATCAAGTCAGCATTTAAGATAAACAATTCAACAAATGAAAGGTAACAATTACAATCTATTACGAAAATATATTAGAATTTATATGCTGTATCAGAACTGGAAATCAACGTGTGTTTTAATCCGAAACTTTATATCTGAAGTGGTGATCAGGCAATTCGTACTTTTTGATGTTAACACAAACCTTCATTCAGTTCACTAGCGTTTATTTTAATAAATTTTGACACATCTATGAAGTCGAAGTTATGTTACTATTAACAGCTTGATTTGTTCTCGCATTCTCTTGATAAGAGAGATGCTAATCGCGAATCATAGAATATCACATATTTCGAAAAATCAGCAATAATATCTGTTAATACGACAAGGGTCTGTGGGGCTTTTCAGGGCCCGAAGAGCCATGCATCGCTCGATCCCCACCATTTCCAGCAATGCCACTTACCTTGAAGTCGAATCTTCAGCAAGATTATACAACCTTGCTACGGCCTTAACCGCCAACCAATTTGCTGGAATTAATACATTATTAATTAATTAATTAATAATAAATACCTTATAGGCAGCTTACCTTTCTTTGGGGGGTTTTTCCAAACCCCTTCTCCACGATCATTCCTGAAAACATTAAGTCCACGGCAAGGATTATCACCTAGCCGTGGCATACAAAATTTCACCCTCGGGCATGCATTGCACCCAGTGCATCACGTCCCTATTACCTTATGCTACCCACGTCATGCCATGAAGACAAAATCAACACAGAGTTCCTAATGTGCTCGTTTTGTTTGTCCATGTCACCTCTAAGCACGCGGCTACCAAGTCTCACCAGTTTGCCACCGTCGACAAGGTTTCGGCCGACGCAAAGCAAACATTTCCCGCATTTTCAGCAATAGCTGGTTTTCCATTATCGCTTTCCACCGATCATGGACCGCAAACAAGCAACGGATTGGATGTGGCCATCAAGTGTTTACTTTTAACAACTGGCAACGGCTGCACCCTATATTCGTTTGCAATACCTAAACGTCTCATCCATATCTTCCGGATTGTTTATCATCATCATCATCATCGGCACTACAACCGGGAACCGGTCTTGGCCTTATTTAGCAAGTCTTGAGGCTTGTTAAATTTTCCATAATGATTTATTTTTTCTGGGCAAGGTCATTAGCCTTGCGCCAGGGTCTCCCCGACGGGGAATCGAACCCCGGTCTCCCGGGTGACAGGCGGGTATACTAACCACTGTACTATCGAGGAGCCCAATTTGTTTATGGTATACCGGAATTTCCTATTAACGGCCGCCAACCGTCCGCGGACCTGGAAAATTGCATGTCCATCAACCGAATGTTGATTTATGGCCTCTCCTCGGGCGAGCAGATCTTCGGTTTGTTTTTCACACCAGAAGGGTCTGTTGCCGGCAAGCATTACACAATCAATTGTGTACACAGCCGCAGACCCATGCAATGTTGGCGAACGCAAACAATGCATACCCATTACCCGATCATGGAAATAGCGTCTCTGTTGACATAGGATCGCAGAGACCTATCCTTGCTTAATGATCATTACCAGGAGATGCAATAACGACGTCCGCATCTATCTATGTTCATCGGACGATCGTATGTGACGCATACACATACATGCGAAATGTACGCCATACTTCCCAATCCGATCACGATTGACTGCCTCGAGTTGATCGTGTAGCTCCCCCCTTTTAAGGCTTTTCTTTGCGATATCATTCTGATGGTGGCGAATGGAAGTCAGTCAGATTTCATCACGAGTTTTGGGCGGTCAGTGAGTAGAAGGAAAGTCGTCGCTACCGAGTTGTATAACAAGATTTCCTAACCCCTTTAAATTACTATTCAATCAACTTATACTTGTCACCCTAACGTATTTTGGCCTCACCAATATAAAACTAACTAATACCAAAGCCACATGGCGTAGTGTTCAGTTACAGTGTAATGTATCTGTGATTAAGAGGATAAGAATAGTTAAGTGAAGCGTCACAGCGTACAATTAAACAATAAAGTATAACCTGGAAATAGTTCAAGCGTTTCATTTCACGGGAGTTGGTGATTGTGCATCTCATTAACGAACAATAAGTGAGTTTCCGGATACGTTTCCACGGTGTTTGATCTTCGTGTTTTGTGGTGAGCAGTTCTAATAAACAATTACGTCGGAACAACGTCGGGGTGTTTAGCCAGTTCAGTGTCATACGTGGACACCCTTTAGTTAAACACTACCACAGGTCCTGCACCTGGAAGTTAGAAGGCTTTGCCTCTCCATGGAAGTCGTATCCTGAATAACGAAGACATGCCAAGTTGCTTGACGAGTAGATCTGAGTACTGATTAGGACCCGAATATAAAACTTCGATGTTTAAAAATATTGATGAACGGGGCTTACAATTGTATTAAAAAGCTAATCCTCTCATATTTCTAAAATTACCGGTTGGACGTTGACGGTGTTTTGTAAAGCGTTTTCCGATGTTATGATGAAAAGCTTGATCCAACCGTAGGCGAGAGGAGGTCAACCCCCAGCACCGACACATTAAACTGTGGCCGTTGGGATCAAGGCGGACCTGATTCCGTGGAAACAAGATATTTTTCATTTGGTTGCTTATTGTTTTTTAATCTAACAGAGCAGGTGCAATTAGGAGAAACAGATCAAGTACGGATTGAAGGCAAGCTTCACAATACCCTACACCTTCCCAGCCCCACCCACAATTTCAACGTGTCCCCCCAGCTCACCAACCCCGCCCTCGTATTAGTACGTGGACATGCCCTTTACTGTCACTGTCTCACAAATGCCGAATTTACCACCCCCACATACACTCGCTCTTCCCTAGCCACCTACATCCCCTATCGCCAAGTTATCTTCACCTTCCTGGTTTTTTTTTTCTCCTTCTTACTCTAGATTTAAGATAGTCTGTAAGGTTTTTATATTAATTTAATTTAAGTTAATTTAAGCCTGCATTAAGCTAAATAAATGAGGGTTCTGCCCTCACTAAACCTAAAACTTATAAAAGAGGAAACACAAAGGAAACATCAACAAAGGATCCTGCTGATGAGAATTTACGATCCTCCATTACGGTCGGCGATAAAACGGAAAACGATGCTGATTGTGGGAATGGATTTGGGTAAGCAAATTTGTAGAGGATCATAAAATTGCAGATGCGCATTTTATGATTCTCAACAATTTTGTTTGAAAATGAGTCACTGGTCCGCACATTTGGATCCAAGGGAATTTTTTGCTTCGAACATACGGTTCGTTTATCAAGTGTTGGATTATTAAATTGAATTCAATGTGAGCAAATTGAACGTTTAATTCAAATTGTTTGATATTAAATTGATGTAGGAATATTTAATGCATGCGGGCAATGCTAGTGCTTGGAGAGCACTTCATCCTTTAAGTGGATGGTTTTGTGTGTAGCGCAATTAATGGTAGAGATTGGCTCCAAAGAGGTAGGTATTAAGGGGTGGGCGGTTTTGGACGTAACACCCATCACTCCGTCTGCCAGCAGTGAAACATTAGCAACACTGTTTGTACATAGCGAAACAGCTTTTCCCATCCATAAATTCCTTTCTCACTGTAAAAGTTTTCAAAGTTAATGTTCCCCTTTCATGTATAAAATGTAATGGGTATTCACTTATGAATAGTCTCTATGGGTAGAAAAGTATATGTGCCGTCGTTGGCACCGTTTCTACTTCTATCCCAATAGGTTACTCCATTGGGTTGTCATCGATGTGGGGTAAAAGTTCCGCTTTCGGCTGTTGTAACTTGTTATTCGTTGGGGATAGGATCCTTTGTTGTCTTCAGTCTCCTTGAAATACAGCTTTGTCAGAAGATGTGTCTTCGCATGCGTCGTATTGTCACCACTGTGGGGTAGCGTTTTCCTGATACGTATTTGTCCCAGTAGTAAGGTGCCACAGGGGCACAGGTTCACCAAATTATCCGAACGCTGTTCTAGGGAAACGCTAAACCCAGCTGTCTGTTATCTCTCTAATAAATCAACAGCTCAGTAAATAAATGATCAGTTCGGTAAATAAATAAAAGATTTAATTTTTATACACTTTATTTAGTAAACTATAAGTTCGAGTGATTTAGTACATAAATCAACTGTATTGTCATTAAATGATTCATTTAACTTTGATACAATCTATTTTGTAAACTAAAAATTCAAGTGCTTTAATACATAAATCGACTGTTCGGTCACTAAATAATTAACTTAACGTTGATACACTTTATTTAGTAAACTATAAATCCGAGTGATTTGTTACATAAATCAACTGTACTGTCACTAAATGATTAATTTAACTTTGATATACTTTATTTAGTAAACTATAAATTCGAGTGATTTGTTACATAAATTAACTGTACTGTCACTAAATGGTTAATTTAACTTTGATACAATCTATTTACAGACACCATTTATCAGTTTGGGTATCGACACCGATCTTAAACAACGAATTTACACTCCAAAAGTTGCCGACATACTTTTATTATATAACGTGGAAGCACGACTTGCCTCCACGGAATCCATATTGCGATTAAAGATATGACTTGAAACGACAGAATACCGAAACTTTCATTCATGGACACGATGACCATATAAAGGATGTTCATCGAAAGGATGTCCACACACACAGATGGGGTTGCTTCGCCCTCTCATGCTGTGCATGAGCAATCGAACCGTGGATATGATAATTTCCTTAGGGGAACATAAGCTGACATGGTTGCAGCTGGTGCCAATATCCCTACATAGGGATTGAAATGTTTGCACGATCAGCGACTGTGTAAAGTATTATTGCTGACCGTGTACATGTTGATGGCATCTCCACGTAGTCGGATTCTCGATGATAAATTTCCATTTTGAGCACTCGACTTGCTTGGGCGGTCGGCCGGATGCCCTCATGTATTTGTCGGTCGGGTGAACGATCGATGTGGGCATGATATGCAAGGGAAAGCTAAAACATTTCCTGCAGGTGAATATCTCATGGAGATTGTTCGGGCAATGTTGGTTGCTACATAGTGCAACCAAATTACGCTTACATGTGTAGGGTGGCAGTCACATGATAGAAATCGAACCGAGACATGTACAATGTATTGGTTCGGTTCATGTTGGCTGCGTGATGATGCAACCAAATTGCCCATAAGGAACATGCCTGTGGTGTGCTGAAGGATTTAGAATCAGAAAATATTATGTTTTTTTACAGCGTTTCAAACTTTTATGGTACAACCATGAACAGGTAAGTACTTGTTTTCCGGGTGTACTGTATGCCCTAGGTGAGAGTTTTTCGTGTTAATGGGAAGATGATTGGTGGCGTTCAAGGGAACCGCCACACCTCTACTTTTTATTCAAGCCTATAGACGAGGATCAACGCCAGTAAGAAGAAACATAAACACAGTCACATACGCAGTCTATTCTTTGGTTTTGCTTTCCGTTGCAAGCGCAACAAAACCAACCGCTTCCCGAGTAGTCCTCTTTTTCAATTTTACCATTCTCATAATACTATACTATATACTATACGCATAATACTGTCCAGTTCTTGTCTCTTCATTTTCCAAATAGTCAATGAAGATAATACCATGTGCATCCCAAAACACAGTAGCCATGTTTTGACTGTTCTTTAGTCTCGGGAGTGTAGTGGTGTATCCATGTTTCATCTACAGTTACTAATCTGCGCAAAAACTCATCTGAGTTGCGGCGCATGCGCTCCAAAAGTTCTCCACTGAGAGCAAATGCGGCACGCATCCAGCAGATATTTTTTTCATATTCAATTTATCATGAAAAATTGAAACATGAAACGAATTGAAAATTGGCAGATACCCAGTGAGTAATGATGCTTACTAAAAACAGACCAATAGCAATGCCACGAGCGCCATCGTAGGCTCTTCTATGAACTTATTGACCTACCCTCATAGAGCTAAGTTAACAAAATTGAAATGAAATTTACTAAATAAATAACCCAGTGAACTTATAAACTTAAATAAAACTTGCGGTTTGATATCAAAAGACACAAGGCATCCATTTGCCGATCGTGTGGAGGAAAACCAATACAACGGGGATACAACTGCCAATACCCTCCCAAAGACTAAACAGAAGGATGCGAATGTAATGGAGAACAAACAAAGAGAAACAAAATCTACAGGAGACGAAGAAGTGAAGAGGGGAAAAATGTTGAGTACCCTTTGAGTTTTATATAACATTCCCTACTTCCAATGGCTGTCAAACATAAACTGCAAATTTAAAACAGAGAACCGAACCGATAAATTCGAAAGCCTTCAGATGTGCCATGTAACCCAGTGTAATCAATAGTTTTTATTATGGTCAGTCATTGTCCTTAATATAATTAAGAGTGCTTTTCGACGGACGACAATCGGTCAACGATTATGTCTAGAGTTTGATCTGAATAATAACATTTTTATATCTGCCGCTGTTGGTATATAAAGGCGGGTGTTATTATATTCCCATCATTCAACTTTAGAGCGAAACTTACAAAGGGTATTCAGTATGTGGAGCACTATACTAATCCTGTTTTTCAGCCTACTAAAGATTGCCAATTTTTATCAAGACAACGGGGAGTCAGATTAAAAATGGTAACTGTAACTTCATTCTATTGGAAGATCGATTTTTTACCATGCAGATCGTATAACGAAAATTGTCTTAAACGAGCGATAACCAACATAATCAGAACAAAATATATGGGTAAGCAAATATAGTAATTTCGTCAACTAAACCAAAAACCGAAACATTGACTTATAGGTGATCCCAGTTTAAATCTACCTCCATTTGATCGGCTGTATTTGAGAGAACTAATTTTGGAAAAGATACCAAACCAACCGGTTAGTCTTCAATTCGTATTTCGAAATGGACAGATTATCAACGCTAGAACTGGCAATTGTCTACAAGCGACGTAAGTGTTTGTCGTATACACTGAAAAAAAAAAAGTCATGTACTACCAACAATTTCCTATGCAAGTGGATTCGGGCCAACTCCTGAAGGTCGTCACTTTATACAGATCAGTTGGCCTTGGGAATAAAATCAATTCCCCTACACAGCCATCGGGAATGTATTTCAATATCCGGTTAACGGCAACGAATTTTCCGTTATTACTGGATGTAAAATCAGTTTTGTAAATTGCTTCATACGAGCGTTGCCTTTTATATTTCGAGATTAGAGAACAAAAACAAATATTGATCATCGAAAATCACTTTATTGTTTTTCAAAATATTCCCCATGAAGATCTATACACTTTTGCATGCGTTTGAACCAATTGTCGACGCACTTTTGCCACTCTGATTGAGGTATCTCCAACACATGCATTCTGAATGCAGCAACCGCTTCTTCAGGTGTGAAAAACGTTGACCTCTCAGTTTGTTTTTTACGTACGGGAATAAAAAGAAGTCATTCGGTGCCAAGTCAGGACTATACGGCGGATGACCCATCAAATCGATGTTTTGGGTGCTCAAAAATGCAGTTGTCGCAGCCGATGTGTGAGAGCTCGCATAGTCGTGGTGAAGAGTGATCCGTCTTCCGTGGTTGGTTTTCCTGATTTCTTGGAAGACAACTGGCAAACAAATGGTTGTGTACCACTCAGAATTGACTGTTCTACGTTGTTCTAGTGGTACGGTTGCGACATGTCCAGTTTTTCCGAAAAAACAGGCGACAATTTGCTTGGAAGTGCTTCGTGCGCGAATAACTTTTGTTGGATTTGGCTCATCTTGAAACACCCAGACAGTCGACTGCTGTCTACTTTCGGGCTCATACACGTAAATCCACGATTCATCACCTGTCACGATGTCATAGACGTGTTTCGTAGCACCGCGACCGTATTTTTTGAGCTTTTCCTTCGACCAATTGACACGAGGCTTTTTTTGGGCGATTGACAAATTGTGTGGGATCCAACGCGAACAAATTTTTTTGACAGTCAAATGTTTATGCAATATTGAATGTATGCTGGTCCCACTAACGTCTAAGGTTGTCTCAATCTCACGATAGGTCAAATGACGATCTTCCAATATCAGTTCGCGCACAGCATCAATGGTTTTCGAAACAACAACTGATTTTGGACGACCTTCACGAAATTCATCTTGGAGTGAACTACGACCACGATTGAATTCACCATGCCATCAATAAACACTGGTCCTTGATGGAGCTTCATGGCCAAAAATTGAATTAAGTTCATCCATGCACTGTTGCTGAGTTAATCCACGCCGAAAGTTGTAAAAAATAATCACACGAAAATGTTGACGATTTAATTCCATTTTTGGGCCGAGATGAATCTTTTAAGTTACTGTAAACAACACGAATAGCGCTCGTATGTCAAAACGTTCTGAGTGCGTATAACCTCAAAAATGTCCAACTTTACGACAGAGCTGTCAATTGCCGGATTGCAACGCTAGGGTGGCCAAATCCCGAAACATAATAGGCAACACTCGTAACATTGAATACATCTATTCTATTGCAGACGATATATATTGGAATATAACGTTCGACGGACAATCACGTAACATGAATGAGAAGACTTACTTAGAAGTAAATAATTGCGACGTCGACTACTCCTCCAATTACTTTACAGCATCTCTAAGGAACTTATACAATGGGAATACACAATATTCAGACTGGTTAGAAAATTATGTTAAGAATTACAGAATGAAAATCTTCTCTGTTTTGAAACCTGCAATTAGACGTGCATACCGTAAATTAATTTGCCCCATTGTTACCGATATATTTTTATCCCGCCCGTATTATGAGTTTATAAATTATCAGGTGAAGCGACCTACGTGCGATATAAGCGACAACATTCAAACAGTGCTAAAAAACTTGAAATGGCCAAGTTGGAAAGTGAACGCAAAATGTCCTTCTAGTCTGCCAAAAGTAAACAAAGAATTAGACTAAAAGAATTTCGAGTCACTATTTGCATATTAATAAATATCAATTAAATTATTTAAATAATCCTCTGATTTATCAAAAAATACGCAACTAAACAGAAATAAAGTTTCCACAAGATCTGCATCAACTCCAAAAACGAATACAACTACAGAGTTCCACAAACCATCCGTCCTTTAATAATTACAAACAGTAGCCGCCCCCTACATTTTTTAAACAACATAAAGAGGATGGTGCAGATGATCAATCTTTTGAATGATTATAACCTCTGTCGATCACCCACGGAGAAACCACCCAAAAAACGCAGACGAGATTAACGCACATCTGTCAAAAATATGTTTTGCTACTGGAGTCGATTTCAGCTAATAACCCCCGATCACAAAATTAAGCCTTACTCAAGGACACCGTTGTAGTGCTCCGTTTTGAAAGGATACAAAAAGTGAACTTCTTCACGGCCACATTATATTACATTATTCTCAAAAATAATTACAGCAACACTATTCTGAGATAAAATATAAAATTATATTTGAAGGTGAACGCAACGATACCAGTGGTGTATTCCAGAATACTACCCTTTATTATATTTAACACTGAATCTCCTTACATATCCTTAAAAACTTCCCTTAACATATATTAAATTCTCACTTAATACATACCATTCATAAACATTCACAATATTGCCAGTTACAGCACATTTAATAGCCTGCACCTCTTTATTTCATTCAAAACATAGTAACTTTGATTTTCGTCCAAATTTTATTCAATTTAAAAGTCACAGAGTCTTTGATAAATTTTGTTTTGTTCATGTTATAATTTCCAGTAAATTAGAACACTATGTTCTATAAGTAGAGAAAAAATTCATTTGTAAAATCAGTTTGAGTTTAGCAATTGAAGTGTGAGATTACACTTTGAGTTCAGTTGAGAAAAAGAGGAAGTTTCAGTTTTCAGTTAAATTGAAGTTTTGATTTCTGAGAAGTAGTTGAGTTTAAGTTTTGAAGTTTGTGGAGAAGAAGATACAAAATTTAAATAATATCGAAGATACAAAAATTAAATAATAGCTAAGAGACTGAAGAGTTTTTTTTCTTTGATAATTGATTTCCGCACAAACATATTTTCAATCGGAGCGAATATTGAAAGAATACTAAATAAAGGAAAAATAAAAGGTCCACGCTCTTTCCTCATACCGAGGAAGCACGGCGCCGGACGTTAACACCAGTTAGACATACTAAAATTACCAGTGGCAGCGCCAGAAAAGTATAAACTTCAAACACTCCACAAATGTTCACCTGGAAACCTAATTGAGCAAATATATGCTGTCAATTTCTCAGATTACCGAATGAGCTGTTCAGCTGATGTGAAAATATTTCGGATTTGTGCTCCAATGTATCAGCAAGAGTAGTCTTGTCGGTAGCTCTCTAATGTAATTGAATACTATTAAATGTGCTGTAATTGATGACAAGAAGCGTTAGCGCTAGAATTCAAATTTGAGGCGGCTCACCGTAAAAAACGCGACCGATGTTTTGTTTTACTTGATTATTGTAAGGTATGATTGTTTATTAGACCCAGAATAAAGAGTATCCAACCTAAATCGAATATGTTGCTCGATTTCGGGTGCGAAGAGGTTATTAGAATTGAAGATTTAAACTTCCGGTTTTATAAATTGAACAATATAGCGCAAACTTGCCTGATGGGAACGTACCACACACTCCGTAGATATTAGGAGAGTCTAGGTGTTTTTGAAGAATATAAAAAACTCAATCTCAAGCTGTAAGGTTTCAGTGTCATCGGTCCATAAGATGGGTTGATAATCCAGATGGAACATAATTTGTCTGAATATCTTGATGATGTCAGTTGTGACGTCTAATATACAGAAGAACGTCAAAAATATTTGCTTGAAACTTTGAGCTGATGAATAGATGATCATTAAGAGAAGAGCCATTTCATATTTTTCTGGAACCATGAAAAACAACTCGCAGCTTCGTACTTTCACTATCTTCGCTTTGGTCATGCGTTAAGACTCGCCCTCGAAAAGCTCGGTAGATGGGCAGTGAGTCCTGGAGCCCCAGAATGCCGACCATAGAAGAGAAATGGACACGCCTTAATAATACTATCATTATTACTGCCGACTCCATCTTAAGTAGTAGTCGTAGAGATCGGAGCGACTGGTTTGATTATGAGTGCAAACTAGCGACTGAACGTAAGAATGCTGTATACCGGCCAATGTAGCAGTCTCATAGGATGCGGATACGAGAGAAGAAATACAAAGAGCTCAGAAGATATGAGAAAAGACTCCACAGCCAAAAGAAAAGTGCCTGGGAAAAAATCCAGTTTGTGTAGAGAGCGAGGGGAATCAGATATTTCTTGCCCTGTGTATAGGAGAGTAAACCCGATTTATTATGCGTATGACGTTCTTGTGTACACATCATTCAAAAGCCTCAAGCTCGCAACAAATCGTCTCAACTGTTACCTGGACGAACTCTATCCGTATTAGAGTCGATGGAATATAATCCAAATGAAGCAGTCGCCATAATTCTGAGTAGTAAAAACTCCAAACCGACTTAACGATATCCACAGAATATTCGAATACAATTAGGAGGTACTATGATCAGACCACAGGACAGGATTACTTATCTCGGTGTCATTTACATGCCAAAAATGAACTTCTCAAACATTTGATCCGTGTCCTTCAAAGGGTCATCGATCTATCTAAGCAACTACATAACTAATAAGTTTGATACCAAAGTTAAACTTCTCTACTATAAGCAGCTTATCCGGTCTGAAATATCGTACGCTTTTACGATATGAATATACATACATTCCACCGAACGATAGGACTTCGGTTTTTTGAAAGAAAATTCCTCACAAGATACATTTCTATCCTCGGAGGCCTATTGGTCACCATAACCCCGACTTGGACGTGTACGAAGATGCTTCCATTACCCGTATCCTTGACTACTTCTAACAATTAGCATACAAGTATTTCGAAAGCCGCTGCAAGAACCAGGTCTACATGGAACGTACAATACAGCTCCACAACACCAAGGAACCAATTACCAGACGATAAAGGCTGATCTGCGTTTGCTACCGCACTCAAGAGTGACCGGTCTTGTATGATTTCATTCCTACCATCCCTGCACCCAACCAGTTAGAGAATCCAGGGCACCAAGAAGTTCCCCTATTGCCATTTTTTTTACTGCACCTGAACGTGAAGCGTCCTCAAGATTAAAATTTCCTTCACGAAATATTGCAAACCACTTTTTTTACAGTTGAATGAATGTTTACCCAAAGGTGGAATTAATCAATTCCATAGCTTGAACAGCAATGAATAACATGCAATGGGGTAAATGTTACTTGTCGAGGTCCATCTCTTATACAACTGATGCACATGGAATGACAGCTTGTGAATGACAAAAAATTAGGCATAAAAACAGCAACACCTAAGTTATATATATCCAAAATAGCGAGCGAATTTTGGATACGTTCAAGTATGGTTTTAATGTACCCAACTTTAGAGCCGGGTTTCTACTTGCACCCCTATTGGTTGTCCTGTTGCCCTGGGAAGACTAGCTAGCCCTGCAATTATTATACAGCCCACAATGTGAAAAATTGAAAGCCAACGTCACGTCAAAGTTCTACAAGACGCTGTGGCTCCATCAGCAATGGCTCTAACCTTTTGACAACTAAAAATATAAAATATATAGTGCCTGTAGACATTTCAGAAGAATTTAACATATCTTACATGAAAAAATCACTGTAAGGGAACTTTATGAAAGGTGGATATCGCAGAATATAACTTCTCAGCAATGAAGGATTAAGGAATTTCAGGCAAGAACTGTTGGAATACCCCGAATCATCAATTAACTTTTAAAGTTATCTTCAACAATGACAATCATTCCTTAGCCAAACTGTTACACGCAACAGCCTCTACCTCTTAATACGTACCTGTTTGGAGCCAGTCTCCACCGTTTATCGCAGTACACGCAGAACCATCCACTTAAAGGATGAAGCTCTCTTACCCCCATTCATTTGGCACATATCCCCAAATCGATCTTGAATCAAATGTCAAACAAATTGAATAAAACGTCCATTGTTCTCACACTGAATTCAATTTATAAAAACCAGCACGTGATAAACGAATCGAATGTTCATGTGGTTCGCCTACACGTAAATTGTTTGGATCCCAATGTGCGGACCAGATGAACTTCTGTGGCGGTTCCGCCAAACCCCACTGTTACTTACCTGAAGAACCCCCATAACTTCGACCCAACCTTATAAGTTTCGCTAATGCAATCGCATTAGCACCTTAAATGCTTCACGCATCAAATAGATCAAATTTATATAACCTAAAAGTCCCTGTAAAAGAATTCTTACCTTTCATGCATTTCTTCGCATACAAATTCCCTACAAGAATTCTTTCCATTATACGGGAGCATAAAACAAAACCTATTCGGCACCTTCCGTTGCCAGGCAAATTCCAACCTTCCCACACCTGCACCGCAATCTCCCCGCAGCAAAATTTTTCCTTCCCAACGATAATTAATGCTTTCAATGCATTACCTGGAAATGCCTGCAAAGAATTTTTCCTACAAGAGCATTTGTGGCGGTGCCGCCAAACCCCACGGTTCACTTACCTAAAACCCCCATAACTGCCATCCAATTTCCTAAGTTCACTAATGTAATCGCATCAGTACCTGAAAATGATTCACGCATCATATAGATCAAATCAATGATCTTAATGTCCCTGTCAAAGAAAACTTACCTTTGATGCATTCTCTTCGCATATAATCTCCCGTAAGATTGCTTTCTTTACCTTATCAGGCAGAACCCCAATTATTACGACCCAATCTACATCAGTCTCCGCTAATGCAATAGCATTAGCACCTGTAAATGCTCCACGCATTAAGCTTACCGAATATATTTATTTTCAAGCTTCTGCAAAAGAATTTGTACCTGCAAGCATAACTTCGCATTTAAAACCCCCTATAAGAGTTCTTTCTTATCTTATCGTAAATTACCTGAAAGAAAACTCATCGGTTTATATATAATACAACCGCATATTAAGGAAACCTTACCATTGAGTTGGCTTATCCCAGCTTCATGTGTACTCGTATCATAAATCACCACACAAACACATTGGCTGGCAACCTACACGCAAGGGACTAAAACAAATACACGCATCTCTTGGCACCAATTAAATCCTACAGCATAAGCAAACGCAAATATGAATTCAATACTTACCCTTACCAGTGATGCCATAAACACAATTTCCTGGTAATCTAGCCAAAACCTATTAACACAATTTCTTCATTGCGCCGCGTCTATTTATTTAGCCGCGACGCACATCTCAAACAAAGATCCCATTCGTATCCGACGAGTTTCGGTTTTGTTTGCTTTACCAGACTCGCATCCCATGAATGCACCTCTTCCCTCTCTTTGTTAAGATTCCTTCCCATGGCCTTGATCCATAAAAGAACCAGTGTACACACATATATGTGTACTGTGGCGATCGTCTGTATGAGATCTGTTGGTTACCCCAAAGAGAGACTTTACGTCTCTTGGAACAGGAAATACATCCTTAATTTAAGAGAGCCAGTTTTACTGGCTGAATTTTTTTCGACAACGATTGAATATCGTTGAGTCCTATTACAACCACCGTTCGCGGCGGTCCGTCCACTCCCGCTCTCCGCCGGCTGCGGAGATGCGTAATTAAACGGGAGTCGAGTTTCTTTTGTTTTCCTGCCAAGTGTTTTTTTCTTATTATTGTACGTGTTTGTAAATGTAAAATCAAATTGACAATAGTGATGCCACTAATTATTAAGCTTGTGTTTTAAGTAGAGAATGTAACTAAATAAATGCATCAAAATACCATGGATACATCCAAATCTAGTGAAAGTGTTAAGCAATAGAAATAAAACTCAACTAAATGAAACCAGTGTTTTAATTTGTCGTGCTGCTGTGCCTGGCAGTGTTTTCCCTCTTGTTCTTGGTGATCATGCTTTCGAACAGTTTTGCTTGTCTCCGTGTGGTGTCCAACGAACCGAAAATAATGATGGGGACGAGGTAGAACTCTCGCCCATGCTGGCGTCGCGACCTTGCACCCCACAACTTAAACACAGATGTGTTCGTCGATCGAAGGATGACGTTGAACTCGTCCTCGTTGTACGGCCGCTTAAAAACACAAGTAGATACAAAATGAAACTTAAAATCTATTTTGCATGTTGCAAACAATGGTAGACGCATTTGCGATTGAATTGTTTGTGTATCGCCAGAATGCCTGTTGTTAGACAGCGATCTTTTGTTCGCGCTTTGGTGCATTGGTAAGGAATTAGTCTCAACGCAGATGGTGCTAATTACATGAATCTGCGTTAGACCGTTTATCGCTGGCTGAAAGGGGTCGCTAGCCGATGTGTGTGTAGATAGTTTTCTGTACCCCATCGAGGCTGGAAAAATAGACGGCGTAATATATATGATCCCTGTCATGATGGTTTCATTATATGTAAACCAAATCATCTTGTTTTCAGGTTCTTGGTTTGAGATTCGTGATAAGGTAAGAAAAAAATCTTACAGAGAATTGGTAAGCTAAGAGAATGCATGAAAGGTAAGTTTTCTTTACAGGGACTTAAAGATCATAGATTTGATCTCTTAAATGTGTAAAGCATTTTCAGGTGCCTAATGCGATTGCATTAGCCAAAACTTATGCGTCTTGGGATGAAGTAATGGGGTCTTTTTAGGTAAATGTACCGTGGGGTTTGGCGGAACCGTCACAAAGTCACTTTCCTGGTTTTCTATGTTACACTTAACGTGTTCATAGACTGCAATGTCCGCAATAAACAACTGATCGTATCACACAAATGAGATAAATAACTAGGATAGACTTAAAACGAAGAAGGAGTATTGTGGTAGTGTCGTACGGTGTTAGCGAGCTTCAAAATTCAAAGAAACATTAACTTACATAAAAACCGTGCGATGTTAGCGTGTGTAAATATTCCAAGAAACATTAAGTTAATTAAAAACTTAAGATTACACAAACCCAACCTGCGTTTTATTTTAAATGATTACTAAGTGTGCGGTGTTTCATAAAAGCGACAGGTGAAACAAGAAGGGAAAGAATAAGGGAAGTATATCCAGGAGTACCTCCATCGCCGCTTCATCGAAGCTAGTCGGTGGGCCACCGTCAGCGTTTAACGCAAAACTGTGAGTAGCCCTTAGGATTCATATCTGTATTTGGTGCGAATAACATAACCACATAAATGTGGAGTGATCTGGCTGATGTGTTTCCTCATAATTATAATAGGCACGCGTTTAGGATTAACGTATATCAAAACCGTTTTCCGCATTCCCTCACTCTTCTTCCGATCACCAAGTGCTTTTATACTTAAGGATACATTAAATCCCTTAGTAATTACATGGTGATTCATTTGCAGGCACTTTCTTCTTGGTGAATTTGAGGAGAGGTCGATCTGTCAAACTATCATGGTAGTTTTGTTCAGTTCTTGTACACCATTATTATTATTTTTTTTTTTTGCCATTTGGTCAGGGTAACAGTTGAATTAGAAGTCTATAAATAATTGTGCATTCTACGAGGAATATGTTTCTTGCGCTCCATAAACTGTCAAATTTAAAACCCAATTTTCATTGTTGGATAATAATGTAACCAATAAACCATTTCAACTCCTAGTGAAGAACAAGAGGTTCGCAAAATACCACTCGAAATACACGAACGCGTCATTGAAGATTGGAACTTCAGAATGAACCACGTTAGGTGCAGTTAAGACCAACATTTGAAAGAAATAATTTTTAAAAATTAAATGTAACCAGTATTTTGTTTTTGTTTTGAGTACCCACACAAATTCAAATCAGACAAAATTAATATTAGTTATAAGTGGTTATATGAGAAAAAGTGCTCAGAAATCAATGAATGCTAAGAATTAAATTACGAACGGAAATAGTAAAATCGAATGCTTTGAGAAGAGCCATAGAATCAGGTATAAACATTAAGGTTTCCAGTCGCTGGATTGAGTGCTTTTCTATGTGATAAAAGCGGTCAACGATTATGCCTAGAGTTTAATCTGAATAATTACATGTTGATATCCATCGGGATTGGTATATAAAGACAGGCATTTGTGTTTTCGATTCATTCCACTTTAAAGCGAAAGGTGGAAAGCTGTTCACTATGAGGAACAATCTATTCATCCTGGTCTTCAGCATAATAATGTTTGCTAATTGTCTTGAAAACAAGGGTGAGTTAAATCAACCATCATTATACAAATTCATTCTATTAAAAAATAGATTTTTTACCATGCAGACCGTATGATGAAGAGTGTCTTAAACGAGCTGTAACAACCATACTAAGAACGAAATATATGGGTAAGCAAATAGAGTAATTTCCACAAATTAAACAAAAAAAAAAAAAAATTCAATCATAGGGGATCCCAGTTTGAACCTGCCTAGCTTCGATCCCGTGTACTTCAGTCGTTTCACTTGGGAAAAGATACCAAACCAACCGGTTAGCCTTGAATTCGCATTTCGCAATGGACAAATTGTCAACGCTAGAACCGGTTACTGTGTACAAGTGACGTAAGTATGCACTGTAAAAAAATGTTTCATATATATATATATACCATGTATATATATATATTATATATATATATATATATATATATATATATATATATATATATATATTTATATATATAATATAATACATATTTTTATTGTTCATATATACAGTTTTACTATATATTCTAAAAAAATCTTACATTTTCGTAAACTTTTCTCTGCAACGTAAGTGGACTCGGGCCAACTCCCGAAGGTCGCAATTTTATGCGTATCTATTGGCCTTCACAATCCTTACTGTCTCTCTACACAGCCGTCGGAAATGTATTTCAATATCCAGTTAACGGCCGCGGCTATGCCATCATGACAGCATGTAACAGAACTTTTGTAAATTGTTTTATAATGTTCATACACTATACAATGTATCATATTACAGACGATTTATATTGGAATATAACGTTCAATGGACAATCATTTATCCAGAATGGAAAAACTTATTTAAAAGTAAATAATTGCGACGTCAACTACTCCCTGGACCACATATCAATATCTCTAACGAACTTATACAATGGGAATAAGCAATATTCAGATTGGCTTGAAAACTATTTTCAAAATAACTGGTTGCAAATTTTCACATTTATAAATCCCGCCATCATACCATCATTTCAAAACATTATTTGTCCAATTATTACTAGAGCATTTTTATCCCGTCCATATTATGAGTTTATAAATTCTGGCTTAAAACGACCTGTGTCCACTAAAAAAGATTATATTCAAATACTGCTCCAGAAATTAAAATGGCTAAATTGGCAACGGTACCCGAACGGCTATTTTAGCAACTAGGAATTAGAATAGATAAATGTATTTCTTTCTACTCACTACTTCTGCATGAATTTTAAAATTTATTTAAATTATGTAAGTCCACTTTTTTTCATTCATCGCAAAAACGCGTTTCGTTTGAACTACTCGTAATTTAAAAATACTAATAAACTTATTTAAAAATATAGAGAAACGTTTCGAGTGAAGTTTTTAAAACGATTGATCTGTTAAATTTCATTATGCAATAATAATTATAAAAAATATTAAAGAAAATAAACGATTTTTACTTATTTCAACAATAACACACAATCCTCAGAAAACTACCGGAAATTGATCATGTAAAAATCGCCCCTAAAGAGATTGTCCAATATTTTTTTTTACTAAGTTGGCACAACTGTCCTTCATCCCGATATGAAGTTTGATCGCGATTTGTCATTTTGTTAGTTCTCAATGCTCGATTTTGTCAATTCGCCTGAATAGTGTTTTGTAATGTTTTCCGATTTTTCCTGAATATTCTTTAAAACCTTATCACCTAGCAAGAAGCTTCAGAATGGCGTCACCCAACTGAGTTGAAACCGAAAAAACCACATCAGTGTCAATCAAAGGTAATTGCGAGGTTTTTTTTTTTTTTTTTTTTTTTTTTGATGATCGTGGTGTTGTGCACTTTCAATTCTTGTCAGAAGTTCAGATGTTATATAAGGAGTATTATCAGGGCACCATTTGCTGTTTGAGAAAGCAAATTCGTCGACAAATCGAGGTTTGTAGAAATAAAACTCCAAAATTGTTCACCATTATAATTCGCTATTTTCAAGTACATTCAACTGATGTGGAATTACTATGTTATCGCTATGGTATACAGCTCTGATACTTTTGCCGATTCGATTTTCTTTCGGTGTAATTCCCTATTCATCATCATTAGCACTACAACCGGGAACCGGTCTTGGCCTTATTTAGCAAGTCCTGAGGCTTGTTAAATTTTCCATAATGATTTGTTTTTTCCGGGCAAGATCATTAGTCTTGCGCCAGAGGCTCCCCGACGGGGAATCGAACGCCGGTCTCCCGCGTGACAACCGGGTATACTAACCACTATACTATCGAGGAGCGTAATTCCCTATTAGCTTGTAGATTATGTTTGTATCTTTAAGAAATACATCATCTATTTTATAAATACATCAACTATTTTTAAGACCGCCTACGACAGCGTAGCCAGGATAGAACTATATAATGCCATGAGAGAGTTAGGCATTCCAAACAAATTGATACGACTTGGATGATGACCATGACGAACGTCACTAGTCAAGTAGAAATAGCGGGATTGCTGTCCAAACCAATAAACATCTTTAATGGACTCCTCTTCAACCTAGCGTTGGAGAAAGCAATCCGCCACTCTGGAATTACAAATACAGGGACTATTGTCACCAAGTCCAGCCACGCAGATGACATGGACATGATCAGTAGACTCCAGCGTGGCAATGCGTGCTTGGAGATAACGTTTCGAAACTTTAGCCTTCTAGTCGGCCTGCAAGAAGGTGGCCTGGTCTCTGCTCATCTGCCCTAGAAGGTCTTTGGCGAATTCGTGGTATGTAAACCTTCAGCCAATAAACACGAAACGACACAAGGAGCAGAGACAGCGACAATTAAACACCAAGTCTTTCCTTTCCTTTGCAGCGCTCCTTTTATTTTATGTTATTTCTCTTCACAAATTGTTACAATATCTTTTTTTTATTTAGGGAATATGATAGATAGATTAAACGGATATATTGGAACATTGAGTTTACGGCTTCTGTAGCACAACCAAACATGAAAATCACATCGACACATATTAATTCACCTTCCACATAGTCATCTCGTATTTTAATTAAATCGGGTTGGTGAACTGGCGTACCCTTTTAAGTTTACCGGGGGCAAACGGTTTCTTTCGCTAATCGGCGCGGCGCGGACTCACGTCTTCCTCCGGGGTTCTCTAACTGTCTGTCTGCCCACACAGATATCCAGATTCCAAACTGGTATCTGTATCTACACGGAAAATTTTCCCTAATTGCTCTGCTAACAGAACTTCCGAATTTCTGTTAGCAGCATGTTATCACGTCCCAGGGGTGATTTTTCATTCCTGAAAGAAGAAACTCGCTCATCATCGAACATCATTATCACCATCAGTGGTGGTGGTCGAAATTAAGTTCGACGGTTGTCGATTGTATGCCGCCTTATTTATATAACACATCTGGCGCTAAGGCCGAAAGATATCCTGCAATTTGCATGGATGCATGGTTCATGGGTTTTGTTTGACTTTTGTCAATACCCCCGAAATCAATTAAATCTTTCTAATGGGTGTGAAATACAAACAGACACCGTGGGATCGGAGTAGTTTCCTTGTAGGTTTTCAACCTCATACAATTTGAATTATCTCGTTGAAATAATTACGGTTTCCGTTTCTTTATGTTTGCCGATAGACTTGGTGGTCTTTATGGCAGCTACTCGCACGTGCATCGTTGGTCGGCTAATTTGCATTGCATAGACGTTTGAAATTGCCGATTCAATGGAATGTTCCTCGGCGCAGGCAGATTGAATGTTTCTTTTTTTGTTTCAGGTATGATGACTTACGAATGTTGAGCTTGGCATTAAAAGCGTTGGGGACATTCAGTTCCTTGCTTTTTGGTGTCGGTCTCAACGTTGGCTGCGAGTTGCAGGCCCTATGGTGGGACTTTGGGGGCACGCGTCTGTGGGCGCGTGCAACGCTCTCAGGTAAGTAAGTTCTTTGAAGGTAGGAACCTTACCTGCGCGTAATTGTGCGTTCGTAGAACGCTACAGGTCTATGAGAAGGTTACTCATCGTTGGATTGTGATAGACAACTACTAATGGAAATACTCACCTTTTGACTTGTTGGTTGCCTCGGATCCTAGACAAGAATCTAAATGTTATGTTAAATTTAAGGATCCGACCTTGTCATCCCAAGAATACGTTATCGTGTAGTGTACGGTATGGTTAAAGTATATTGTTTGTTGTACGGTGTGGAGTTGGATATCCCGCGGAAATATCCAACGAGTTGTGAATTGAGTGGGGTTGAACATTCCGTTTTTGTGTTGTTGAATAACGCATTTATTGTACAATAATTTAACAATGTTGATTTAGGACTAAAATGCTAAATCTTTTCTTCTTCTTAAAATAATTTACTGACTCTACACGAGCACTCAAAATTACACGATACAATTTTGTGTAATGCCTTTCGGCGTACAATAATATTTTTATATTTTTATATTTTTATATATTTCCTATTACCCGAATATTGTAGGCGAAGAAGTTCTCTCTCTGTATTAATTTTTTTTTTTTTTTGTAATAATAATATAAGGTAAAAAGTTTACAAAAAAAAAAAAAAATAACAAACATATTAACAAAAATGTTAACATAAAGAAATTTTAAAACGAAAAGGAATCTAAATGAAATATGGATATGAAAAGAAAGAATAAATAAATATGAAAAGGGAACTGAGGAATGGGAAGGGAAGGCGTAGCGTCTGAAGATCTTACTATATTTGGGGATATTAAATCCTTTCTTCATTGTCAATTCACCACCAGTTGGGATGGGATCGGTCATTTATAGATTTATCTCGATAGCCTATTGCCATGCTAAAGCGCAAGTCAACTACAGCATTTGATATATCACTGTTATAAAGAATCCGTTTGTCCCTGGCACCACGAAAAGCGTGCTAGATAATAGGAACTCCGTGCTTGTTTTTTTTTTGGATAAGACCTTTTCTATCTAAGAGAGGAAACGCTTCTGGTGGGATAAACCCATTTTGGAGTGTATTCTCCAGGTACATGGCATTGGGGTAGTACGCTCCCGAGATAAGATTATTTTCGCTGCACATTGCCCTTGCAGTGTGACCACGAATAATTTTGATAATGAAATTGTCTATCCTATTTAGTCCTGATTTGTCATACAGTGTCTTATTAGGATAGAATTTCTTGTATTGAGACTCAGGTGTTCTATGTAACCCGAGGCAGGAACGCAAACACTGCCTTTCGAACATGCGAAACTTTTCCATGTAGAATGGGGAAACGTTAAACCATACCGGGCAACCATACACTAATATTGGACGGATAAATGCTGAGTACGAAATTATTTTAACTTTGTGATCTAGGAGACTATTTCGAAACAGACTTCTTGTCATTGCATATGCACTTTTAGCTGCAGAGAGGGCAGCTGCTATGTGCTTGTGGCGATTCTCCCGAACGCCATCATCCATTAACCCATCATATGAGGTAGAAACCCCCCATTTGGGGCAATCAAACTAAATAACAAACAAGTACTGTGGCAGTTCTATTGAACGCCACTTCTTACCCTGCAGGTACACAAGGTAGCAGCTCCCCGAAATATATTAAAAGCCTGTACTTACCTTCTACACGGTACCTGCAAAATACAAGAAAAAACCTGCGAAGCATTAAGTCGCGCTGATGTGAAACTCCAGCGGCATCAAATGCTACATCCGTCAAGGCAATTTGGTTTAATAACCAACCAACCAATATTGCCTGTGCAATATTTATGCGATATCGTCTTGCACACCAGCAGAAAAAGGTATTTTGCCTTAACAAAGATGCCCACATCGAACGATCGATACATGAGGGCATCCGGCTGGCGCCCCAGCAGTCGAATTCGCAAATGGAAAATTACCATTAGAGTT